>ASXC01014389.1:0-22825 GCA_000411055.1 Leavenworthia alabamica
TAAATAATAAAATATTATGACTATTAGTAAACTTTTATTAAATTAAAAAATTATAAAAAATATTCTATATAAATATATATAATTATGATCACACTCACTTGTTATTTGTTAGACACTTAGAGGAAAATAAATGAAAACGTTTAACTAAAACCACAACACTTATTTTTATTGATTAAATTCACACTATATTTTACACAACAGTTACAAAGTTTTATATAGACTTTAGAAAGACACAACACAACTAAACATATGATGAGTTGTATCTATTCGTAATAATACAACTTTTAAATGTGTCTCTACGTTAATTAAACCATTTCACAAATAATTACTAACAAACTATGACTCTAATAATAAATTCTTAATATAATTAAACTCAATTATTAATCAACAGCCCCCCTTAATTGAGTTTCTCTATGACTACAAATTTCTTACTTAGTTCTTCAAATCTTGTGACATCAAGTGCTTTCGTAAGCACATCTGCAAGTTGAACTTCTGCTTCACAATATTTGAGTTGAATAAGACCTTTGTGTACTGCCTCTCGAACAAAATGATACTTAATTTTAATGTGTTTCGTTCTTCGGTGTTGCACAGGATTTTTGCCTATAGCGATCGCTGACTTGTTGTCACAGTAGATAGGAACACCATCTTCAGAGTCGAATCCAATTTCACCCAATAGCCTTTGTAACTATATCCCTTGATTTGCTGCTGCACATACAGCGATATACTCTGCCTCTGCAGTAGATTGAGCTACTGTTTGTTGTTTACTTGATTGCCAACAAAACATAGCAGATCCAAGAGAAAAACAATACCCAGACGTGCTATTTTTATCTTCATTTGAGCCTCCCCAATCGCTGTCCGATTAACCATATAACTCCAGGTTTCTTACACTTGTAAACTGAATTCCAAAATGAGATGTGCCTTTGACATACCGTAAAACTCTCTTGGCTTCTTGGTAATGTTTCATGAGTGGTGCAGACATGTACCATGAGAGATAAGAACTTGCAAACATCAAGTCTGGTCTTGATGCACAGAGATACAAGAGTCCACCAACCATACTTCTAAATTTTGTTGGTTCACCATATTCCTCATCATTTTCAATTTTCATTCCTTGTGGTGTAAATAGAGTATTTACACTCTTACATTCTTTCATATTGAACTTTTCAACAAGCTTGCGTGCGTATTTTTCTTGTGAACAAAAAATTCCACAATCATCTTGAATTATTTCCATACCAAGAAAATAATTTAGCAATCCAAAATCTGTCATTTCAAATTCCAACTTCATATCTTCTTTGAATTTTTTAATGAGTTGAGTATTATTACCAGTGATAATGATATTATCTACGTACAGACTCACGATTAATATATATTTTTCTTTCTTCATCACATAAAGAGCCGCATCATTCATACTCCTTTGAAATCCATGTTGGAGAAAGTATTAATCAATTCTTCCATACCAAGCTCGAGGAGCTTGTTTTAATCCATATAAGGCATTTCACAATCTTAAAACTTTGTCTTCTTTGCTTTTGACTAGAAATCCAGGTGGTTGTGCCACATAAACCTCCTCTTCAAGGTCTCCATTGAGAAATGCTGACTTTACATCCATTTGATAGAGTTTCCACTTCATTTGTGCGGCTAATGCAAGTATAACCCGAATTGTATCGTGTCTTGAAACAGGAGCAAATGTCTCAAGATAATCAACATCATATTCTTGAGAAAAACCTCTTGCGACTAACCTTGCTTTAAACTTTGTTGGATTTCCATTTGCATCTAGTTTGATGCGATATATCCATTTTCCACTAATAATATTCTTCTTCTCTGGTTTGCCATGTTTTATTTTTCTCTATCATTTTTATTTCTTCTCTCATGGCATCTTGCCACTCTATGATCTCACAAGCTTTATCATATGTTTGTGGTTCTTCCAACATAAGAAAACATGCTTTAGTTGTTAATTGAGCAATTTCTTCAAATTCCACTCTTGGTGCTATTTGCAAAATATCACTCATGGACTTAAACTTGTTTGGTGATTATGAAATTGATATATTGACTTTTTAGTCGTTTTTACCGTAGAGTCGTAGTATCTTTAGAGTCTTTTTGGTTTGTTTTTGAGTTATTTTGTAGGTATTAGGGGCTTGGATTGAAGAATACATGCTTAGGAGGCATGAAGTCGGAAAACGTCGGATTTGCACCATTTTGATGCAGCCCGATCGAGCTAGGACTTGCCCGATCNAGATACTTAAACGTGTTTAATTCATTTGAATCACATATTTTCTTTTTCTAAGACGATTTTGAAGCTCCAACATCTCTCTCAAACTTCAGCTTTGTATTGGATAAGTTTTCTTAATCTCTTATCTCAATCTAATTTCAATTGATTGCTTATGATTTCAGATTCAAATTCATGCTCTGTTTCTGTGATTATGTGTGAGTAGATTCAATTGTTAGGTTTCTAGGTTTCTAGGGATTAGATCTAGGAATTGGATTCAAATAGGATGTTAGATCTTCAGTATCATCTTCATCTAGGTTGTGTTTAGTGCTTTGATTAAACTGATCATTGAATTGAAGATCATAGGTTAGATTTCTCGTTCCGAAAGCTTGAGAATCACCGGATTAGGTCTAGATGAGCGGAATTGTCCTGTGCCAATAAAAATTGAGTTATAGGAGTCCGTAAACCGATCAAAACTTTGGTATTGCGTGTTTAGAATTGTCGTGATCAAGCCGAAGCTTAGAAGCTCGGATTCTAGAATATTAGCTATCATTGCCACGGAAGTGGATTTAATAGTCGTTTATGTTTGAGTTAAGATGTGGTTTAATTCTGATTCTGAATTGTAATCCGATTCCCTATATCGTATTCCCGAACATCCTAGAGCCTAACGTTTTAAGTCATTAGTCAAAACCGTTTGATTTTTTCATTGCATTTTAGATACAGAACGATACATTGAACAACTTTATTTTCATTTTAGCATAACGATAAACTCTATGTTTCATTGTGTAACTCATTTTTCTCTGAGAATTCGATCATATTATACTCCAAACGGTACATCGTACACTTGCGGTATTTAGGTTTAAAACTTAGTGTATCAGAAGTCCCTCCTTCTTCTTCGCTATTATCTTGTTCATTGAGGTGACAAGGTATCTTATTAGCAATATCTTCTATTTGATCCTTTCTTCCTTCTTGATCATTAACGGGTAAGACAAAATTCTTCTTGAATTCTATTTGTCTATCCCAGTCCCACTTCTTTTCTTTTTTGAATACTATGTCTCTTGAGATCTCTACTTTCTCATTCTCTAGAATGAGTACTTTGTATCCTTTGAATTGATCACTATAACCAATGAAGATACCACGTCTTGATTTTTCTTCTAGCTTGCTTCTTCTTTCTTTGGGAATATGCACATAACATAAACTTCCAAATACCTTTAAATGTTCAACAACTGGTTTGTCACCACTCCACTTCTCAAATGGTGTAAGATCATCTTTTATGGCTTTTGTGGGCAATCGATTCTGCAAATATACTGCTGTAAATACCGTAATTTCCGTAATTTCAGTTGGACTTTTACTCTCAAAGTCTTAAGAAGAACAAAATAATAAAACAGAGTGTTCTGTTTATAATTATGATCACACTCACTTGTTATTTGTTAGACACTTACAGGAAAATAAATAAAAACGTTTAACTAAAACCACAACACTTATTTTTATTGATTAAATTCACACTATATTTTAGACAACAGTTACAAAGTCTTATATAGACTTTAGAAAGACACAACACAACTAAACATAGGATGAGTTGTATCTATTCGTAAAAATACAACTTTTAAATGTGTCCCTAAGTTAATAAAAACATTTCACAAATAATTACTAATAAACTATGACTCTAATAATAAATTTTTAATATAATTAAACTCAATTATTAATCAACAATTTCTAGGGTTTTGGTGTGGATTTCCTTTCACTTATCGATAAATCATTTCTGAAAATTTTCTTCTCTCATGGGTATTATTATTATTATATGATATCTACCTAATTGCTGCAAATATTTTTCTGTTCAACAATCCTCTAACCCTAGTTTTTTTTGTTTTGCTTACACGATTTATTTTTGTAGCGAAAGAAACGCCGGCCACGTCATGGAATTTAACAACAAAGAAGAAGAAGGTAAAATAGCATTGAATATTGCTGAGAAGAAACTCTTAGATCATGATTACAATGAAGCCAAGAAATTCATTAACAAGGCTAAGGATTTGTATCCAAAACTCGAAGGTTTAGAACAAGTCCAGTTGATGATAGATGTTTACATCTCTGCAACGAACAAGATCAACAGTGAAGTTGATTGGTATGGAGTTCTCGGTGTAAATCCTTTAGCTGATGATGAAGCTGTGAAGAAACAATACAAGAAGTTAGCTCTGTTGCTTCATCCAGACAAGAACAAGTTTAATGGAGCAGAAGGTGCCATTAAGTTTGTTCTAAAAGCTTGGAGTTTATCATCTAATAAAGCTAAAAGAGCTACGTATGATCAAAAGATCAGATCTAAGCGAAGGAGCAACATGATGAAAAAAACCAATGCCACGCGAGTGGGAGTTTGATTCAGAACCTGAGCTCGAGCATGACTTTTTTTTGGTTTTAAGGTTAAATTTTATTAATCCCAAAAAGGTTCACCAATGTGGTGGTGAAAAAAAAGAGAAGAAAATAAACAATGAAGGGGTGAGGGTCTTTAATTTTTTTTATTAGCGAGCCCAGTGGGGGCAAGCTAAGGAGAAAGACTTAGCCCTGGGCATTCGAGCAGGCGGATCGGGTTTGGGTAAACCCATTCGGGTTCGGGTTTTTTGGGTGGAGGGTTAGACACTCCAATAGAATAATTTATAAAATTCGGATCGGTTGCGGGTATAATCATTTGGGGTTCGGATCAGTTCGGGTACATCTCTATAAAACCCAGCAAAAAATCGAAAATAGCGGGTACCCATTCGGTTCCAGATTATTGTGTCCAAAAGTTTTATTCGGGTACATGAAAACCAAAATTTGGATCGGGTTTTTAAACGTGAAGACCTAAATTTTGCATCTGATTGACATAAATCGTGTCGGAAATATAAAATTATTATCGATTTAATCTAAAATTATATTAAAAATTTTAAATTTACTTGATTGAACTAAAATAATACATTAAAATATTACATAATTAATGTAAGTTTATATCTAAAAATATAAAAATTAATCGATTAACTTGAAATTATATATGAAATTGTTATATAATTAAACTAAAATATATCATCAAACTAAAAATTTCAAAAATCCATAATTTTTAGTATATTTAAGTTTATTTCGGGTTTTTCGGGTACCTGTTTGGGTTTTGGATCGGGTTCGGGTTTCCCAAAACCCATGGGTACATACACTTACACTCTAATAGTATAAAATCACGGATATGGATTCGGATTCGGATTCGGGTAAAGCTTTTCGGCTCGGATTCGGTTTTTCTTGCTCGGATAGGTTTTTTTGCCCAGGCCTAGAAAGACTCGCTGACCGTCTGAAGAGAAATAGAAGTGTGATTGCCTCATTAAAACTTTGATTGGTAAACCCAGTGGGGAGAAACCCAATCAAAGAAAAAAGTGCAATCTGAAGAAAAGATCCCAGTAATGATGGTGTGGATGGAGGCAAGGATCTAGATAAAACAACCAACTTACTCTTGATCGTGACCTGTATATCTCGGGCAAGCTGTAAAGTGGGCCGTGAAGAAGACGTATGCAACCTCGAGTTTCTCTCTCGCCAGATGGAGTATAAAACAGCCTGGGAAGTAGATGGGCTATCAATCTGAGCTGTCTGCACTCCGATGATCGTGGGAGCCACTGCAAAACCTGTCTCAATAATGAAGATGAGTATGAACAAGAGAAGTAAATGTGCTCCGTGGACTCATCAGATGAGGAACATAGGAGGCATGTGGCATGGAAGTTGGCTAATATCGGCGAACTAATGGAAACCGATGAGTTCATGGCAGTGGAAGTTTGAGCCAGACTTTGACTTTGAGTTTACGTATGAGAACTCATGGAAACCGGAACAGGAACAAGACGAAGTGATTAACTTTGATTAACTTTTGGACAATGTGTAATAACAATAAACGTAACATACATTGTAAACTTGTGAGGTCTTATTATCTTAACCAGACTGTGAGATGCCCTAATTTCCGTGAAGATTTCGTTGCGACTGAGATCATTTCAAAGATAATAAATGGGAGGCGAGTCACAAGTTTGAAGACCAAGTTTAAGTCAAGAAGTGAAAATGATTCAAGTGAAGCTTCTTCTTCTTCTTCTTCTAATTCTACAACTTCAGGATCTGATAGCACAAATCAAGAACAAGAAAGAGAATCACGTGATGATGATGTTGTTGATAGAGGATATGCAAATGAGGAAGCTAGGCCTATCAAGAAGATGAAAACATGAAATATAAACTCTACTCTCAAAGCAGAGAAACTGTCAAGTAAGTAATCCATCACAGATGAGAAATAACAAGTTTATATCTAGATTTTTTATATATTGTTATGAATCAATAATAGTTTTAATTTAATCTTATGAAACAAGGATTTACAGTGTTGCTATAAAGGTAAGAGACCAATCCATCTTTTTTTTTACCTTTAAGAATAATAATAACAGTTGAGAAAATTTTTTAATCTCCATTGTATTGTTGCCTGCTGCTTGATCTGTCTTATGTGTTCTAAAGGCTGGAGTGGAATCAAAATGTTGAACCTTCAACTTCAACATAAGTTTTCTATGATGGATCAATTTAGTTTCATATTTAGGTCTTTACACTCCATGCTAAAATGTCAAAGCATTAATGTTGGTTAAAAGGTGTGGTCAATGTGCTTGAGCAGTTGAAGGTAAAGTAAAGGTTTTAGTTACTATGTTTCATCTTCTGCTTTTTTTAAATAATATTTACAGTGGTGACTTTATCATCTATATATTGTACCCTAGGAAAACAAAAAATAGTAGACACAAATTATCTCATAGTGCAATTTTTAATAGTTTGAAACAAGTATTAACGTTGATCGATGTTTTATGTTTATATCTCAGGCAGGTTAAAGAAAGTGTTTCAAAAAGTAGAATTGATCCATGACCCTCGATTTATACCTCACTTTTAAAACAATGTTATTTTATATCTAAACTGTTAATATATTCAAATACTATACTCAAATAACAAATTTTGTGCATTTTTGCAAGTTAATCGTAATTGCTAACTCATCGGCCACGTTACAGCAAAACGACAAACATAAAAATGTCAAAATCGACATATATTTCTTTTTCTCTATATGGTGCCATCATCTTTTCCTCATCCTTCTTCCATTTTTTTGTCGATCCATCGTATTTTATCTACTAAAATTATCCATAATTATAGAAATAATTAATATATCACCAGCGAGCTTTATATTGCGGAAAAATATATTTTACAATATATATTTCGGTTAGTTTGTATTATATAATACAATCTAACCGAATATTTATTCTAAAATATATTTTTTCGCGATGTGAAGCTCGCTGGTGATATATTAGTTATTTCTATAATTATTGATAGTTTTAGTAGATAAAAAACGATGGATTGACAAAAAAAATGGAATAACGATGAAGAAAAGATTATGACAGCATATAGAGTAAGAAGAAGAATATGTTATATATTTATAACTTAAAATATTTAAAATATTAATAAATATTGTTGTGAATTAACCGATAATAAATATTATAAATTTAATAAAAGTCACTGATTCGAGTTGGAAAAATTACATATTTATTTAAAATCGAATAATAACAAATTTCATGTACAAATCAGCTCTTTTAAGAAGTATAGTCTATTTTGGCATTTTTATATTCATTGTTTTGCTATGACGTGACTGATGAGTCAGCAACCATAACAGTTAATTAACTATCGTTACAGTTGACTCACAAAAAAACATAAAATTTGTTATTTGGGTTTAGTATTTAAATATATTAACAGTTTAGATATAAAATAACATTGTTTTAAAAGTGAAATACAAATACGCTCGTTTCAGAAAATTTAAGTCAAAATTGACTTTTCTCCCATTGATTCTTTCCATGGTAATGGTAACTGGTAGGTCTGAGAAAGTAGTAGTATGATTTTTCTAGAACCGTGTGAAAACCACACATAGAAGTTTTGTGAGGCCAGTCATCAACCTCTCACCATCTCCTAAACGACGATAACAAGTAACAACAATGGAATGCCCAAAATTAATCCACAAGACAAACACACGAGTGGTGATATAGAAAGGATTTGTTAAACATCAAAAGAAGTATTAAGACTTGTTGCATGTTTTCTAGAAGTTGTAGTTCCAAAATTCGTGATATATCCTTTTGATTCAATGAAACACTTGTGTGTGTATATAGTTATGTGTGTATCCAATTTACTAGATTGAACTTTTACCACAGCTGTTTAATCTTTTTTGTCAAATTGTTTCTATGCGTATGTGTTATTGGTTTTGAGTTATTTTGGTTTAAAAACGTCAGTCAAAGTAGGCCCCACTTTTACTTTCACTAATTAATATTTCTTTTTCTCGTCCCTTAAATCTCGAAAGTTATCACTTTAACTCCCTTTAATAAAAAGAGGTCTACAATGTAAATCGGAATTATTCGTCAAAATCCTCTTTTTTTGTTCTTTCGTTTCTCTTCTCGCGTTTCTCTAGGGTTTGGTTTTGACGAAAGCAACTATTCTACGCGTTTAGCTTCAATCCGCCATCGAAGAAGCCATAGCCTGGTACGTAATTATTGAGTTTGTCATTTTGTTTACGATTTGGTATTTATTTTGTTTTCCGTTTGGGTTTCATCTTCTCTCTCGGATTTCACGAATTTTACATCTTTCAGATCTACTTTACGTTTTATGAATTCCTCTGTGAAAATAGTTCAATTTCCATGGGGAATTGCTTTATTATCTCTATTTTAGCTCTCTGATTGTTTAATTTTTTTCGATTTCTACGTTTTTTCTGGATGCGTGGGCTTAGTTAGGAATAGGCTCGTTCAAGTCAATTTTTTTCCTGGATAAGGAACAAATATTTTTTTTTTTCTCATGATTCATTAGCCATATTATGTTTCATATTTTTAACCCCTTTGCTCTCATTTAGACTATGTGAATGTGTTTCGTTTGATTCCATTTTTCTTCTACTTCCATCAAATTAGTAATTTTTAGTCCTTGTTTCAATTCTAAGTCATTGATCTTGTTGTTGATTTGATTCCTGTGATTTCAGATTCCTAAAGAGCTTACATTTCTTCTTAATTCTTATTCAACTATAAAGTTTTTTTACTCTTGAAATTTAGATCCTCTTGCTAGTATCATAGCTGGACCACACACAACTTGAGCTCGTATATATATTAGCTTATGGTTAACGAAATTAGTTTTTATTAAAACCTTTTTAGCTTACTGACAGTATGAACTGACTACATTTGTTTCATTGGTTCTACCTTGAAAAGGTTCCAATGGCTGGAGTGTTAACTGGGGATTGTTCATATGGTGAGAGTGGCATTTCATCTTACTCCAGGAACTCCAATGAAAAGCAGGATGAAGTTTCCCGCTGGTATTTTGGAAGAAAAGAAATTGAAGAGAATTCACCATCAAGGTTGGATAGTATTGACTTGAAAAAGGAAACATACCTCCGCAAATCGTACTGCACCTTTCTACAGGACTTGGGTATGAGATTAAAAGTGTAAGTATAACGTTCTCACCTAATTATTTAGCCATGTAGTATACTTTGTCCCTTGATTTTGGTGCATTTTCCATTTGATTGCTCCTTATGAGCTGCATATAGGACATAATAAATCCTCCAACCATGATAATTTTTGCTTATAGACTATAGTGATTCGTTTACATGTAGAATTTGTAGGATCAAAATTCTGAAATTAGTAGAATTTGTGTGGTAGAGGTCATTTAGATTATGAATAACCTAGGCAGAGTTATTGGCAACAAAAAGGTAAACGTGGTGGATTCATCATGGGTTGTATATCACACTAGTCCTTTAATGGCTTTGCTAAGTTTAGTTAATAGTGACAAGTGGTTCACACAATACGTAGTCTGAATTATCTTCATATTGACATGGTTTCATTGCACTTATAGCTTTCACTTTTGGCTCTCTCAATAAATGTGGCTAATATATTTTCTAATACAGTCCTCAGGTCACGATAGCTACATCAATAATCTTCTGTCATCGATTCTTCATTCGCCAGTCACATGCTAGGAATGATAGACGGGTAAGTATGTTTTTTCATACGTGGCGTAGTTGAATACGTGGCCTCCTTTTTGTTGTTCAAGTAGTCTGTTGGTGTCTTGTTTTAATTTGAAGCGTTAAATGGCTACTTGGTCTCTGTTTATATTCATTGTCTCCATCTCTCTGCCTGTTTCATTTGTATGTAGAGAGCAAACTAGGTGAATTACCATGATATATATTATCAAGTGTTCTGTTTGTTGATGATGCTTACTGGTCTTTTTACTTATTTATCATTCTAGAGAAGAAATTGTAATTATCACTATGCTCTTTTTCATGTTGCCTTCCCTCTTCACCCAGACGATTGCTACAGTCTGCATGTTCCTTGCTGGAAAAGTTGAAGAAACTCCAAGGCCGTTAAAAGATGTTATTGTTGTCTCCTTTGAGATAATACACAAGAAAGATCCTGCTACTGCACAGAAAATCAAGCAAAAGGTTCCAATACTACTAACCTTTGTCTACCACTTTGCTTCATGTTTAGTTAATAATACTGTGCACTCCTTTCCCTTGTCATCCATTCCCGATGACATTAATTGTGTATTGAGTCACTGACTGCAGGATTGTGTTTGTTTGTTAACAGTCCTCCTTTGGTTACTGTCCTTTTTGTTAGATCTCAAATATGTGCTTGTCACCTGATCTATTACTTCTCCTTTTGTTTACTGAACTTAAAAGAACTTTTACAGGAAGTATATGAGCAACAAAAAGAGCTTATACTAAGTGGAGAAAAAGTTGTACTTTCTACGCTGGGGTTTGACTTCAATGTTTATCATCCTTATAAACCTCTTGTAGAAGCAATTAAGAAATTTAAGGTCGCTCAGAATGCTCTTGCTCAAGTTGCATGGAATTTTGTTAACGATGGGTACGTTTAAAGTCAGTTTCCTTGAAAAGCTCTATGTGCCTTTTTTCGTCTTGATACAATGAAAAGATGCTTGCAGTCTGCGGACGTCACTCTGCCTGCAATTTAAGCCTCACCACATTGCAGCGGGTGCAGTATTTCTTGCTGCCAAGTTCCTTAAAGTAAAATTACCATCAGATGGAGAGAAGGTTTGGTGGCAAGAATTTGATGTCACACCTCGACAACTGGAAGGTTAGAGTTATTATCAAAGTGATTGTATGAGACTGTTTGCACTTTTTCCGTTTGACTTGGATGTGTTTTTCTGTATATAATGCTAAGAGCTACTGCCTTTTGTATACTGCAGATGTTAGCAACCAAATGCTTGAGCTCTATGAGCAGAATCGTGTTCCTGCATCTCAAGCAAGTGAAGTTGAAAGTAGTGTAGGTGGAGGATCAGCTCATCAAGTTGGTTCTAGGTCAATATCAGCACGTCCAACTCATGAACAGTCAAATTCTGGTAGTCTTGGGGGCTCGTTAAAAACTTCACAAAACCTGGTAGCACGTGAACATTCAAATTCTGGTAGTCTTGGGGGCTCGTTAAAAACTACACAAAACCTGAACAATGATAATGGGAGTGGTGAGGCAGGTAGTGTCATTACCGAGCAGAAGGGGGAGAGAGATAGAGAAACAAAAGATAGCCTGCATACCGAAGATCATCCAGCCCATAAGTCTAGATCTGGTGTTGAGACATCTGAGAAGGAAAAAACAGAGGAAACAGGTGCACATCTTCCAGAAGATGATGATAAGTCTAGAAATCTAAATACAGGTGATGCCCCGGTTAGTCGATCCCCAAAAGACTTAAAATTGCTTAGAGATAAGGTGAAGGCCAAACTAGAAGCTAAGAAGTTCCAAGGTGAAAAAACGAAGAAAACGGATTTGATGGATGAGGAAGATTTGATCGAAAGAGAACTGGAAGATGTGGAAATAGCTGTTGATGGAAACAACGTGGTGAGCAATACAGAGGAAGGTGAAATGGTAGATGATGTATCTTCAAGCCGGAAGAGAAAATTGGAAAGCCCTTGTGAAAAACAGTTAGGAGAAGGAAAGAGGCGATACAACAGCAGTGAGAATGTTGAAGGAGGTGACAGAGAACCAAGAAGAGACTCACATGAGAGGTGAAAGATCTCTTTGCTTTAACCTTCTCATGATCTCTATAAGAGACATTTGGCAACTTTGATTCCCTAAGGTTCAGTGTATTTACGATGATGTTGGTTATATCTTGTATTTCTTGGCACTTGTATCCTCCAACAATTGGGGAACTAAATCAGGATTCCTTCCATCAGAGCCCACCTCACATTGACTACAAGAACTTCATAGTTCTATGTTATTTGTTTGTATTCCCTTTGTATATAGGGAAGATAACATTTTTGCCGAATTTATTGAGATCCAAGTCCAAAAAATTTATATTTGTCAGTCTGAAAATATTCTCATAACAATGTGAAGCCGAATGGTCAATTGATTTGTCAATGTCGTGTTACTATAAGGTCTTTTTTGGTTCATATCGGTTAGCTTGGTGACCAAACCGGTTAGACGGAGAACTAATGTTTAAATTTCAGCTCAGGTGGTACAAAATTCCGATTCCGTTTGGTTTATTTTGGTTTGATTTAAAATTTCTGTTATGGAAAATCCAAAAAAGAAAAAACAAAAAAAAAACATCTAAAGCCGACCTAAAGGAGGAGGTTTATAACACAGAGACCTAAAAACCATCTCCGCGTCTTCTTATTCTTCCTCCTCTCGTATTCGGCGTCTGATTTGAATTGCTATCATTATTATTCCGACACTCAGAGTCGCTAGAATCATTACAACAAAGTCATCTTCTTCTTCTCTTAAATATACAGTTCCCAGAACTATCTCGTTTATTAACAAGCCAGAAGAATGTAAGTATAGGTTGTTTCTCAAAAAAACACCTTTTTCTTCTAGGGCTTTTAACTGAAGTATCTCAGAAATCAATATTTTTTTCAGAATGTAAGAAAGTCATATTTTTTATGGTACAGGTCGAGGATATGTGTTAAGAATTTGTCAAAAACAGTGACTGTGGAACAACTTCGAAATTACTTTTCAGAAAAAGGAGGAGAAATCACAGACGCCAAATTGATGCGTACCGAGTACTTCTTCTACTTGCTACTATATTCAAATTAAGTGTTTTCACAATTATTTTTGTTTAATTTGAATCACTATCGCTTTTGGCTTTTGTTTTTGCAGTAATGGTACCAATAGACAATTTGCTTTTATTGGATATCGTACTGATAAAGAAGCTCAAGAAGCTATCAAATATTTCAACAAGTCTTTTCTTGGTGCTAGTCAAATCTTTGTTGAGGTTTCCACTTCAAAAAAACATTAACTTGACATTCTCTGTTTCACTTGTCTACTCTAGTTTGTCTATCTAACTTAGATTCTCCTTCGGTTCTTTAGATTGCTCGTGAAGTCAGAGATACCAACGGTCCTACTCCATGGAGTCGTCATTCACTCAAGAAATTAGGGAATGCTAAGGAAAATAGTGAAAAATCTTCTACTAAAACCTTAAAAAATGGTAATGCTAGAGGAGACAGTAAGAGTAAGAGTAAACTTGAGGCTGATGATCCTGACGTTCTTGAATTTATTGACCTTCATGAGAGACATAAGTCCAAAATCTGGTCCAATGACATGTTGGTTGCTCCTACTTCTGAAGAAACCGGTAAAAAGGTCTTGGCTAAAAAGAACAAAGTTTTTGCTCCCACTGATGATGTTTCTGATAATGAAACTAATGATAGTGAAGATGAAACTAGTGATGATGATGATGAAGCTGATGCATATCGTCATGATGCTGATATTCGTAAATTTCCTACCGATGATGTTTCTGAAGCTGATGGAGATGATAAAGATGATGATGGCGATGCCTTGGATGTAGATGACAATGACAATGTCGCTCAAGAGTTGAAAGCCGACAGTGATGATGTTTTGGAAACTGGTCGCCTTTTCGTCCGTAACCTACCTTACACTACAACGTACTGTATCTTCTTGTTCATATTATGTTTTTTTATTACCTATGTTCTGTTTATCCTTGTTTTTTTCATCTTATACATCTCTGATTTTTGTCAATAATCTCATTGCAATAGAGAAGAAGAGCTTATGGAACATTTTAACAAGTTCGGTGAGGTATCAGAGGTCCATCTTGTTCTTGACAAGGAGACAAAAAGGTCCAAAGGATTTGCCTACATCCGCTACCCGATTCCGGAATCTGCAGCAAGGTAATATCTATGCCAGAAATAGCCTTATGTTGAATTTTTTGCTGTTGGTAACTCCTTGAGGTTTAAATGCATGCTTTTCGAGGAATAGCTTTATGTTGGTCATTAGCGTTAATTGTGGTTTTGAATCATTTGGATGGTGATACAGGGCAATGGAGGAATTAGATAACTCAACTTTCCAAGGCCGGTTGTTACATGTTTTGCCAGCCAAGCACCGTGAGACGTCTGATAAACAAGTGTAAGTGATCTATCCCTTTCTACTTGTAATATTTCTGTGGACCGGATTTTTCTTTCAGTTGTTTAACATGACCTTTCCCAACAGCAATGAAACGTCTAACCTGAAAAAAACACTAAAGCAAAAGCGAGAGGAACAGAGAAAGGCATCCGAAGCCAGTGGAAATACAAAGGCTTGGAATAGTTTATTCATGCGATCAGATACTGTATGCTTTTCTTGTTTAAAGAATGCATCCATTCATGTTTCCTTAGATCTGGTTTGTTGCTTTGTCTCATGGTTTTTTCTTTTCCTTTTTGTGTTACAGATTCTAGAAAACGTAGCCAGGATGTTCAGTGTAAGCAAGAGTGAGTTTCTTGACCGTGAATCTGAAGATCCTGCTGTACGCCTTGCTTTGGGAGAAACAAAAGTGATTGCGGAGACCAAAGAATCCCTTGCTAAAGCTGGAGTAAATGTCACTTCTTTGGAAGAATTTGCTACAGGGAAAGGTGATGAGAAGAACCGAAGCAAACATATTCTCTTAGTAAAGAATTTGCCGTTTGCTTCCACTGAGAAGGAACTGGCTCAAATGTTTGGGAAATTTGGAAGTCTAGACAAAATTGTTCTCCCTCCAACAAAGACCTTGGCCTTGGTATTTTTCTTTCTACGTATTGTACTTCAGTATCTTCGACTACAACTAATTGCTCTCTAACTTGCCCTTACATGACCTTCAGGTTGTTTTTCTTGAACCGGCTGAGGCACGTGCAGCTATGAAGGGAATGGCATACAAGCGTTACTTGTAAGCTTTAACATTAAGTTTGACGTTTATTAAACGAAAACGGAAGAATAACTTTTGTATAAATGTCTAAAATCTGTTTTTTCCTCCCCTAAACTGCTTCTTGGATATAAGTTATCGTGCTAGTTAAACAAAACTGCTTTATCACGTTTCCCTATTGTTACAGAGATGCTCCCTTGTATTTGGAGTGGGCTCCTGGAAATATTCTTGATCCAAAAACTCTTCCTGATAACAAAGAAAAGAAGAGTGGTGTTGGAGGAAATGATGTGAGAAGAGTCAACTTGGAGCAGCAGGTTGAGATCGATCCAGATGTAACTGAGGTAGGTCCAGCGTTGATAGTTGTCAACGTTATGAAATCATATTGATTTTTGTGTGGTATCGAGCTATCCAAACTGAAAGATGAATGAGAAAATCTTGATTTTGTTGGGCAACTAGATGTGGTTTTAGTCTTACTTTGTGGGGCTATAAACGGGTTTAGCACTATTTTGTAAGTTTCGGTTAGGTAATGAATAATTATGGCTTGAAATAATATGTTTTCTTACTCAAAAGTTACATATGTATCTTTTGACTTGTTCTGTTTGTAACATTTCCTTTTAATAATGCATTTTGTTTCAGTCAAATGTCCTTCATGTTAAGAATCTGAGCTTCAAGACAACTGATGAGAGTTTGAAGAAGCATTTGACTGAACTGGTGACACAAGGAAAGATACTCAGCGTCAAGGTAAGTTCTTGTTCATTGCTGACACAGGATATGCACTTAATCGTAAGTCTGTTGTAATATCCATTTATCTTCCATTATAAGCAGATAATAAAGCATACAAAGAATGGGAAGAATCTTTCAAGGGGTTATGGTTTTGCAGAATTTGACTCTGTAGAGACAGCCACCAGTGTCTACAGAGATCTACAGGTATACAATAATAAACTCTTCTTGAAACTTAAAGTTGATTGGATTCGATGAAGTATAGTGACAGTTTTTTTGGTTTTTTGCAGGGAACTGTTCTGGATGGGCATGCTTTGATCTTGAGGTTCTGTGAAAACAAGCAGAGTGACACGGTTGGGAAAGGTTCAGAGAAGGACAAAACTTCGACAAAGTTACATGTGAAAAATGTACCTTTTCAAGCAACTAAGAAAGAACTACGACAGCTTTTCAGTCCATTTGGACAGGTAAAGCACTTCTCTCTGGTCTTATGCTTGTTTTCATTATTATTATTATTATTATTATTATTATTATTGTTAGAAGACTTACAAGGGACAAACCATTAGTTCTAACTGCATTTAAACAAAGTAGACGAAGTTGTGTGCAAACAAGTTGAATTTGGATTTTTTTTACAGAAACATCAAACCAAATTTATGTTTCTTGTTTGTACAGATCAAGAGTCTTAGGCTTCCAAAGAGGAATATTGGGCAGTATGCAGGTTTTGCTTTTGTTGAATTCATGACAAAGCAAGAAGCTTCAAACGCTAAAGAACAATTAGCCAGCACCCATTTGTACGGACGTCATTTGGTAAGCCCTTTGTTGTACTCTTGTCTCTCTCAAGTCTGTTCCTTTTGATGCATTTTTTTCAACCCTATATTTCGCCCGTTGCAGGTTCTTGAGTGGGCCAACGATGACAATACTATGGAAGCAATCCGTGCTCGTTCTGCTGCCAAGTATATGGATGAAGAAAATAATAATCCAAAGAAAAGGAAAAGCTCTACAGTTCTTGATGAAAGCAGAATGAAGTTTGAGAGAATAGTTGAATAGGCCACTCTATATAGTTTGTATTATGACCCATGGTGTTATTAGTCTCTACTGTGATTCTCCATGGTTGAAATTTTGATCTCTTATGGATTCATCTTGTGTTATTAACTTATTCGGTATCTTAAATGAGAAAAAGGGATATTTTCAATGATATTACATGAAAATAAGCTTCCATGTGTTATAAAAGTTATTCATGTTTAGGGCCTTCAAAGTTGACTGAGGTTTATGAGGATAAACATGAGATTTATCTTATTAAGCTCAGCTCTCATCTTGGTTGAGGATTGTCTGAGAAACATTACAATGTCTACTAATCTGCAGCTATGCTCTGCTTTTACTTATCTGGTTATCTCTCTCCGAAGCCGATCAGATAGTGATGCTTTGTAGACATAAAATGTGTATAAAGCCGATGAGGTGAATATATCCGACGCACTTCTTGATAATGCCTTTATACACATTCTAAAATTATCCATAATGTTTATAAGGTCTTGTTCCACAAATTCACTGGAGCCATTTTCGGTTATGCCCTATAAAAAAAAATTCAGCCAATATCTTCATCTTCTAATTTTATTAACTTTTGGAATTAAATTTTAATAAGTAAAATAGGTTAAACTCTATAAAACCTGAAAGTTCAACATAATTACAAAAAACGTAATCCAAAATCCGTAACCCGAAATCCGTAACCTAAGATCCATAACCCATAACCCGTTTTTCATTAACCTAATCCGAAAAAAAAAAATATTCAACTCTCCATTGCTCTAATTTCTCTCTCTGCTCGCGACGAGGAGATCACTCCCGACGAACGGCGGACGCTTCTCTCTTCCCTCTACTCCTGACGAACGGCGCTTCTCTCAACTCCCTCTACTCGTTTCTTCTCTCTTCCCTCTACTCCCACGAACGGCGCTTCTCTCGCCTCACCTGCTCCCTCCGTAAGTATGCCTATGTAACCCTAAATTCGTTTTCAAGATGATGTTGAAATCTAGAGTAAGATAAAAAAAGGTAATAGCTTTGTTTATTTTGATAGTTAAAATGACTTTTTGGCTTGAATCTTAGCGCTCTCTGAATCTTACGGGGATTAGGTGAGACTCGAATTAGGTCTTGTTTATTTTGATAGTTAAATTGAAAACCTAGTTATGAAATCTTGAATCTTACGGGTTTAAGTGTAATTTTAAAGAGTTATTTAGTTGTATTTTTGTTCTCTAGTTTTGCTTCTCATGTGGATATTAATGTTTGAATATTTGTTGATTTAACTTGTCTAATTTTGTGAGAAATTGACAACTGATTAATGATTAATCTTGTTTAAATGTTTCGTCAACTGGTTAACTTTGTCTTGTTATGACAGTAGTAATTTTCGTTATTACAGTAGAATTTAAAGTAAACAAGTTCTTGTTTAACAAAAACTGAACATATTGTGTTTTGTTCACTGATTGTAGAGAATGGTTAAAACAAGGAATGAGAGAAGAAAAAATAAAGATTCAACTAGTCGTCCCTATTTAAAAGATAGAGATGAGGATGAATCAATTGGATTTAGAGAATCAGTAGTGCCACCAAGGTCTTTAAACGTGCCAGAATCTAATATCATTAGCTCGGAGTCTTCAGATCATTCTTTGAATGATCCATTAAATGAAGTAATAAATATAGAAATGCTTGAAGAATTTATAAATTTGAATTTTAGAATTGTGGTATTGAATTTTGGAATTATATAATATAAGACTGAATTTTAGAATTATGGAACTGAATTTTGGAATATAGGACTGAATTTTAGAATATATAACTGAATTTTGGAATATATGACTGAATTTTAGAATTATGGAACTGAATTTTGGATTTTGTAATCGTGGTATATATTGTTCTGGTTATAGGAAAATATTGAGAAGGAGGTTGACCAGGAGATTCAGCCTCAACCACCTGCCAAATTCTACTACGGTCTAGAACAATACAAAAAGATTTGCAAAATTGGGACCAGATGTTGTATCACCAAGGTCTTGACGTTGTTAAATAATACACTTCAACCGATTGAGATGGAGTGGTTCACGGTTGCTGATAATCAATTCAAGCATTTTCCACATGGCCAAAGAGCCCAAAAGAAAGTTAATGGGCATGTGGATGCTTATGTTGCGGACTACGCGCCTAGAGAAGCGCAAAGTTTGGTGGTTCGTGGTCAATGGGATACCTATACGGTATTCTATGTGGGAACATGGTTTGATATCGGGTCTAAACTGCCATGAGTATCCCCGATGTAATATGCTTGGAGGCTATGATTTTGCTCAGAGACATTTTGATCAAGAAGAGGGGATCCTCCTTTCAGCTATTAAAGAGAAGTTAACATCGATGATTGCATGTGAGGATAGATTGAGAATGGCGGTACTTTATTTTCTCGCATCACTCATGAAAGGAAAGTCGAGGGTTCCACAAGTTATTGACATATTTCTGCTGCGCATTATGAATGATCTACGAGAAGTAAAGAAGTTTCCTTGGGGAAGATTCACTTTTGAGGATTGCTCATATGAGTTGGAGCATATGTTGAACCATTTTAATGGTAAAGTCAATGATGGATTGGTCACTTGGACATTTCCGGGATTTATTATCCCTTTAGAGGTATATTTTTGCTAATGTTTTATATAATTTATTCAATTTAATGTGTTTGCTAATGTATTGTTTTTATTGTAGTTATTGGCTTTTGAGGCAATTCTAAATCTGAACCGTAACTACCGTACAAATAATCCAGGGATGAATAAAGATTGTTCAAGGATGTGTAAGAGTAAGTTTGTGAAAACGGAGATGTCGGGATATCCTTTAGAAGATATCAACTCCACTCTTGGTGATACAAATGTATTAATATATTGTATTAATGTAATTAAATTGTTGGTAATTTTAATGAATTTTTTTTGTTTTGTAAGATATTCATTGCATGTTGGAAGCTACTCCTGAAGAAAAAATACATCTTATGAGAAACATTTGGGTTCGAGACTTCTGTAAAGATAACCCGGATGAAGTTGCTGAAGATATAATGGCACATATCCTGGTTGGAAGGCAAATATTTTGGAAAGCATTATACGATCAAGATATTGCAGCTAGGAAGGTGGTAGAATCTGTTGAACAGCAGACTGATCCGGTAACTTCACTACCCCATTCTACTGATGTGCCAGGAGGAGAAATGTGGAAAGGGATAATAACATTGATGGAAATTGGGTTTGCAAAGGTTGAAAGTCGTTTTGACATGTTTGAGTGTAGGTTCAAGACAATTGAAGATGAAATGAAAAAAATTCAGATAAGTATCAAAGAAAAGGAGAAGGTAATAGAGGAGCATGTTGATGATGATGATGATGATGACTTAGGTTTTGGTGAAGGTTCTGGAGCTGGAGATGTTGGAGAAGATATTGGGGCTGGAAGAAGAAGATGTTGGAGAACATGTTTGCAACCACATGTTTTCAACCACATGTTTTCAAAACCAAATCCACAACATAAGTAATCTCATCACTTCCAACATAAGTAACCACATGTTTAAGCTCACACACTTGCAACCGAGCTGCTATTTCTAATCTTTCATTCATCATTTTCTCGATTCGAGAAACCAACTTTTGGAAACATGGAACTACAATAGAACTCTTCCGATGTATGTTAAACCATTCAGACATTTTTAACACAATCGCATCCAACATTGGTAATAACAAGTATTGCTTTGCATCTCTAAAAACACTATTCAACGATTCTGCCGCATTGGTGGTCAACAAGTTGTACCTTTCTCCTGGAAAATAGCATCTTGCCCATTTTTTCACTTCAACATGATCATCCAAATATGTAGCTGCAGAAGGATATCTCTCCCTAAAGGCGATATAAAGCGTAGTTAACTCAGCCTCCGTATAAGCTTTGGCACATTCCAAAAACTTAGCAACAACTACAGCTTTGTTGACGTAGTGAACGTTTGCTTTCACATTCTGCGAAAACTGCCACATGCAATACCCATGATGAGATAATAGGTATACTTCATGCACTGACTTGATGATACTTTGATGCCTATCCATAAGAAACACCAATTCGTTGGAATCTGGGACAACCAATTTCAGCATTTCGAGAAACTAACTCCAACTAGCATCTTTTTCACCATCAACTACACCAAATGCTAGTGGGTAATGGTGATGTTCGGGATCTTGAGCGGTTGCAACAATTAGAACTCCATGTATATGCTTTAGGTGTGTTCCGTCCATAACTATAACTTTCCTCATTGCATTGAATCCTTCAATGGAAGCTCCCAACGCAAAAAATAAGTACTTAAACTTGTGATCCTCATCAACTTCCACACGTGTTATCGTACCATAGTTTGCGAGCTCTAAATTGTGCATGAATGAATAAACCAAACAATAACTTTCTGCTGGACTGCCCCGTAGCTCATTTGCAGCTTGTTTCCTTCCTCTATAAGCAGTAGAGTAAGACGCATCCATACCCATTTTTCTTTGAACCAAACCCATGAGAAGTTTTAGAGTAGGAGTTTTAAAAATACCGGGATAATCCTCCTTCATAACAGCTGCAACTATCCGTTTTGTACCTTTCCTTTTACTTCTCTTAGTACCACTACTACTAGCTCGAGAGCATATATGGAGCCTGTTATGAGTTCTTATTGACCAAAATTTTGCACCCTTAAGTATTGCAGCCCGTATGATCCATTGGCAACCAGATTCTACTTCCTAACATTTGGCGACATATCTCTTTGTATCTGATTTGACAATATCAAATTGGAAGCATTTTTGATGTGCCGCTTTTTCAACTATTTCTTGTACTTCTTCCTTAGTATGAAAATCTTGGTGCAAAGTTACATTTATGTCATCATCCCATGCAACATCGATACTCTACAAGCTCATTTCCTTCTTCTTCTTGTTCGTCTTTTCCTTCATTTTGAACATATTCGAGTTGTTCTTCCACGTTAACTAACTCATCATCACGTTCCATGTTATCAGCCTCATCATCATATGGAGCATTTTCACCATTAACACAAGTTGGTTCGTCTTCGTAAAGACTAAGTATATTATTATTAACACATGCTGCACTTCCATGATCTCTTACCACTTCCTCAATTTCCTCAGCCTCCTCAGTTTATGTTGAACATTCAAGAACCTCAACATAAAAATACTCCCAGTTTTATCATCACTAAACGCCAAAAAATAGGCAAATAAATATTCATCAATTCTATAAATGATGGTCTTCGTTTGGGATCCGCATTCGAAATGTAACTTAGTTTCAGCTTCATAGAAACTTCATCTCTCTTCATCTTCTTACATATGTTACGAACTAATCAAAATAAGTAACTTTCTCTATAGATGTCTTCATCGCAAAAATGTAAACTCGATCTTCGTTCTGAATCCATTCCATATATCCACCTCCGGTATTTGAATTAAATCCTCCATAATCAAAGTTTACTAGCAAGCATCGATTATTATTCATGTTTTCCTGAAAAATGATAAAAATACATTAGTTACTTTGAAACACCCCAACCCGGTTCTCTAGACTCAAAACCACTACATTTGAAATTTTTATTAACTAACCGATAATCCCATACTTATTGGTTGTAGATTCCGGATTATCCTACTAACAAAAGTTACTAAGTCTCAAAACTCCATTAGATAAATAATAAATCCAAACAACTCAAAATAATAATTCTCAAATTAGACCTAGTCACAACTAGATTCTCAAACATGACTTAAAAATAAAACATAAACTCAACAACCGGTATAC
>KE158282.1:16352-38170 GCA_000411055.1 Leavenworthia alabamica
AACTAAATTAGATTTTTTTGGTTATCGATAACACTTAAATTTTTAACCGTTAACTAATAATATAATCTTAAAACTTTAAGAGAATATAATCTAAAATTATTTTTTCTACCTTGAATCTTATACATATTTAATTGGTTGATTATTTTGTATAATATTTTATAAAATTTAATATTTTTTTGAAAATATCATATAAATGCTAAATTTTTTATTAACTTTCAAATTAAATATCAAACTTTCATTCACTAGACCATTTAAGGCATGTCGTAACAGACATTACTAACACCGTAAATTTTCTTCGTCCATCAATTTAACGGCATGTCCTAAGAGCATCTCCAACAATGACTTCAAATCTTCAAATTTGAAATTTTTTGCTCTCCAACTATGATTTCAAAACTTCAAATTTTGAAGTTCTCCAAATTCAACTTCAAATTTGAAGTTCACTTCAAAATTTGAAATCTTTATTTTTTAATCTCTCATACTTTTTATATTATACTTTTTAATCTATTATTTTGTCTTTCATTTATAATATAAATATTTTAAAATTAATGCACAAACAACATAAAATAAAATATCATAAAAACAAAACAAAACAAATAAACATAAAATGATATAAAATATTACAACAATACTAATACTCGGGTAAATGTGATCCGGATCCTCCTTGATCGCCAAAATATTGTCCATAAAAATTTGGTTTAGTAGAATGTTCTTGTTGTAATATAATATTTTATGGATTAATTTGGTTATTATTTATTTTTAAAATATTAAAATACAGATTTTATGAATTTTATGTTTTAAGTTTATTATAATTAATATAAAGGACCATTATGCAAACTATAAAATATTTGAAGTTTTATTTGAAGTTTGACTGTTGGAGAAAACACACATAAACTTTAAATTTGAAGTCATTGTTAAAGATGCTCTAATTAATTGAATCAACAAAAGTTTGATATTTAATTTGAAAATCACAAAAAAAAAAGTTAACATTTAAATTATATTTTCAAAATTGAATCTTTAAACTTCTATTTTTTTTTTTTTTTAAGTTGAGACTTTAGACATTTTTCCCATATTTAAACAGCAATACAGGTACATTCTCCATGAAGACAAGCATAATAAAAGTCTTTAGGACATTTACGAGAATCAGGACAATCTTTGTCACTTTTACACTTCATTCGAACAACGTAATTGACATTCTTTTGAATTTGAACATGATATTGCTACTTGAATTCCAGAGATACTCACCAGCAATGTGCCTAATAAAATATAAATCAATATCACATTTTAATCAGTAAATAAAATAAATATTATGGCTATGGAATCTAACCTGAAAGATAAAGTAGAACGATGAAGATTATTGTATTTGATGATGTCATGTTTTCTTCTTCAATTTTTGGGATAAGAGAAATGATTTATAAATATATTTTGATAGAGTTTTTATATATTTGAGTTTTAGGTCATTCATATAGGACGTTTTCTGAAAAGATTGTTTTATTTATTTCCAATGCGACATGTAAATTCAAATAATTATTACATTATTACAATACAAATTATATTTTCTTCCAAACAATCTCTCCTTGTTTGGTTTGTGATCATCAACCATAATGTATCAAAATTAGTAAGTATCCAAATAAAACTAAAATAACTGATATAATTAATATTTATTATGAAATCTCAATGATTCAAAAATATACAGATTTAATATAACTTACTATATACAACTTTTATATCTTTCCTAAAAAGACACATGTTAAAATATAATGACATCTGTCAATTGATTCTATTCATTTAGATTCTGACTAGAATTATGCCTATATGCTAGGGTAAATTAAACGTAACTTATTTATTAAAATAATTTTATAGATATAGATAAAAATGGAGAAAAATATAAAAAAGTTTTAGGAGTACGGTTATTTTTTAAATAAATTAAATAATTAATTTTGCATTGTTGAAAAATTAGTGATATTTTTTATGAATTAAATTATTAAAAATATTAAATCATGTAATTTATAATTAAAATTAGAAAAATTATGAGAATGACAAGTACTATTTTGTTGATGTGTCAAAAGGAGAAGGTATCAGTTATTTAGAGAGATTACTTGTGATTTAGTAAATACTAGTATTTAGCTCGTGCTTATGCACGAAAAATATTCATAGGTTTAAATTTTAAAATAATTATATTGATATGTATAATGTGAAAAATATTATGTACTTTATTTTTTAGATAATAATTATTAGTTCAAATAATTTAATTTTAAAAATATTAATTTTTTTTATAATTTTGCACAATCCAAAAAAACAATAGCAATTTTTAAAAAAAATTCAATAGATACAATTTTCTGATTTGGTTTAAAAAAATATTTATATGAAAGTTTTAAAATTTTAAATACTATTGCAATATAATTGTTCAAAATAAAAACATAGATAAACACTTATGTTGGTAATGAGTTTTCTATTTTACTTTAGGTTTTTGTATAAAACATGTTTGCTATCCAAAACGTTTACAAAAAATTCTATAAACAAAATTTAGAAAACAAGAATTTAAAAAAAAAATACAGAAAATAAGTAAGAAGCCAAAAAAATATAAAAATATGACAGAAATTAGAAGATAAACTTACCTTTTATCTTCATCTAATTACTCAGAAAAATTTTGTCAACATCAATGGAGAAATAAATAGCAAAATAAGAAATATTGCTATTTTGAAAATAAAATTGTAGAAAAATAAAATTTGTAAGTAAATATAAGAGAGAAAATAGAGTTGGTAGAATTATAAAATTTCTAAAAGATAGAGAAAATGGAGATAGAAAAAATGGAAATAGAAAAAATGGAGATAGAAAAAATAAAGATACGTATATGGTGGAGTTAAAAAAACAATTGATTTAGTTAGAAATATAAAATCAAAATAATAAAATGAAACAAAATAAATTAGTTGGATCCTGGATTGAAATTGTGAGAAAGTTGGCTAAAATGTATGATTATTTTTAGGAGCTATATATTTTTTAATTTTAAATAAATAATAATTATTTATTTTATATAGAAAATTTGAAAAATTGTGAGCTTGCCACGTAATATTATGCTAAGTAGAACAATGTTGCAGTTTTTTTTATATTACCTGTGAATTATTATAATTAGATATATATGTATAAAATAATTGTACTATTTTTTCCTAAATCCAAAAAAATGGATATTGCTTAGCAATGATCATCATACTTAGAATTAATTAATTGCCGAATATTCAAAAAATTACATAATCACATTTTGTAAAAGAAATTATTTTGAATGAACTTGAAAATCCAAATTTTATTATACTTAAAGGGGTGTGTTGAACTTAAGATTTGATGAGATTTGATTTAAAATATCAAATCATGTGTTATTGAAACATAAATTTTAAAATAGTTATTGAAATCTAATGTTATTGAAACAGTGATTTTTAAAAGTATCATGAAATCCACTGTTATTGAAAACAATATAAAGATTTGAATTAAAAAATTTAGCTGGGATTTCATATGATTTCTTAATTAAAAATACAAATATCAAAATCTTATGGCTTTAGGTGAGATTTCATAAAATTTTATAACAAAATTCTAAATTCACTAAAATTCAACTAAATCATCTTAAATCTCATTAGAAATCAAATCTATTCTAATACTCTTTACAATACACATCATATAATGAGCTATAGAGAGCTCGTTATTGGAAAAGTTTTTTTGCTGTAAAATATGAACAATGCCCGGGTGAAAAAACCGAACCTAACTACAAAAATGAAAAATTGAATTGAACTGAATTTTTTTTAAATCGATTGGTAATTTTTTTTATTAAATTCGATTTTCAATAAAATCCGAACCGAACCAAAAAATCAAATAAACCAAAATTTATTCTTTTTTTTTTTAGTTTTATAGTTTTTTATTTTATTTTTCTGTTTAAATATTTTTTATGTGTTTATTTATTTATTTTTATCTTACTCCGAATTGAACCAAACAAACCGAAATAACTCAAAATAAACCCAAAACTGAGATAAATCATTATTTTTACCTTAAAACTAAACCAAACTTATGTAATTAAAATTGATCGGAATGTTTTTTATACTCAAAACCAAACAAACCGAAAAAAAATAAAATCAAACCGAACTGTAAATTTTAAACCGATCGGAACACTTTTTAAAGAAAACCAAAATACCGATACATCGGAATTTCCGACCTAAACCCGACCGAATGCCCAGGCCTCCAACCAACTTTGAAAATCAGAAATGTCACTTATATATAATCGTGATTAAAGATGTCATCTACACAAACAAAATTTCACATCTTAGTAAACCACATGATCTCTACAAAACTGAGGAACTTAAAACATAAAGAATATATCCAACTTTAGCCAATATAAGAATATTAAATAGACATCATATTCAAATCCAGTGATCAAAGTTTCAAGACGTCGTCTTTGACGAGCCTCCAGTGTCCAGTTTCACGGCAGGTTCACGGCGAAAGCTACTTCCTCTAATGTAAGGCTTCTTAGCACCCTTTAAAGACAACCATATACATTTTCAAGATTCCAAAACAACAATCTTTTTAATCTAAATCCAATGAGTTTTTTAATGTGAAAGTTACGAACCCTTTTGTTCTTGCCCACCTGGAAGATCGTTCCAAGTTTCCTCAGTCCTATGGCTCGAGCTCGAAGAACATCCTTGGAAACACTTGGATCTTTAAGCACCTGAAGGCCACGAGAGAAAGAAACAAATCAACAACAAGATTAGTTATATAATGTAAGATGAATCTTAGTATCTTACAGATTGGCAAACATGTGATAAAGTGGATTCAATGTCGAGTACATTGATTTGCCAAAGAGATTGAAGCAAAGCATCCATTTTAGCTTCAATAGCTTTCTGAATATGCTCTTCTTTGCTTTCTCCTTGGTATTCATTCAACTTGTTCACTTCATCTTGCAAGTGAAGCAACGAAACCGCACCTACAGACCAAAACAAAATCATTCAAAGTAAAGTAATGACCAAAAATATTTTGTTCTTTTGTTACCAGAAGCAGCCATCACTTGAGATTTCATATGATGGCCTTTGTCACGAACCCATTCAGCTAAGAATGGTACTTTCATATATCGCTTGTCTTTTCCAATTTCTTTAGCAGCTTTTCTTGTGTAAATGTAACCTATTGTCTGCATCATTGCCTCACCAAAACCTTATACAATCAAAGCAAGATTACACTTTGTTTTCTTGGTTTTTAGAAGCCAGTAGACTTTTCTTTTTAGTTACCTGCCGAAGAAAGCCGCTTTGTTTCTTCGTTTGCCCATTCGATAAATTCATCGGTCTTCCCTTCCACAAATGGTTCAAGTTTGTTTTTCAATGTAGCAGCAAGCTTGTCTTCCCTATCTTTTTGCAAAGCCTGCACACAATTCCCACCATACATTCAAAAACATAACTAAACATTGAGTTGTTAAATAGAATATTTATATACTTTGATCTTGTCTTGAAGCATTTGTTTTCTGATTTCAGGCTCATATGATTCTAAATCAGCTTCAATAGATGCCAAGTACGCAAGTGCAAGTTGTCCAACATATTCTTCAAAGACTTCACTACCAAAAAGCATACCAAATACAGCTGCAGGATCAACCATTGCATCTCTGAAAAGAAAAACAAAAAAATCAAAACATTCTAAACCCAAAAGTTGTAAAAAGAGACCAAAGAGATTAAGAGACTCTTACTGTTGAACTCCTTCTTTGCCATATTTGTCATAAGCTGCTCGCTTATCAGGATTGCTAAGAACTTGATAAGCCTCACCTAAAACCTTTTTACATTCATGGAACAAATGTGAGAAACAACATCATCAGAAGCTTTGTGAAAATTGCAGAAAAAAGTTGTTGTGATATCTTTGATTCACCTGAAAGTTTTTAGCAGCTTGAGGATCTCCAGGGTTCTTGTCTGGATGAACTTTTCTTGCCTGAAGAACAAACAAAAAACACACAAAATTTGATCAAAAAGTTCCAAATTGATTACATAATCAAATTATAAGCAGAGTTAAGAGTCTTATAAAAACATACTTTTAAGTAATAAGCTTTTTTAATATCAGCATCAGAAGCATCAGTTTTGACACCTAAGATCTCATAGTATTCATTCTCCTTCACCATTCCTTTTTTTTATTTATTTTATAACCACCACCTGAATTTGAAACAACAACAATAACATAAATCAAAACCCAATTGTAAAATTATTATGATCCTCCTAATTTTAACGAATGCAGAAATGTTATGTACGATTTATATTCTCATTAAAAAAATTCTTGTGGCGGAATAAAAAACAACAATCACCAAATTTGATTTACAGATCTTATATAATGTAATTTAAAAACCCAGAAGAATTAGGGATCGAAAACATGAATACATAAGAAACAGAGAGAAATATCAGAGAAACTTACTGATCGTAAAAATGGAGGCCAGGAAATGCGAAATGAGAAAGAAAAAAAAAAACTTCAAAACGTGTGATTAAATATGCACACGTGTACGATAATGTTCCCTTGATGCGAGTTCTATGGAGAAAAAAAAAACAAAAATTGGTACAAGTGTCGTCAAGAGCGATCGAACCCAGGCTCCGAAAATAAAAAATAATAGTATAATACATAGAGTCCATGTTTTAAATTTTGTTATAAGCTATTCGAGTGGTAGTAAACTGTTACAGGAATTTATCAATCCTATTCTATCCGTGATATCTTTAATTGTAATTTGAATTATATTATAATTTCAATTTTTGGTTTATCTCTATTCTCTAAACCGGTCACGTGTTAAACCGTAAGAAGAAACATTATATGTATGCTGTCTTTTATGTGAAAAGGTAATCAATTTCAGAATATTATTCTCTTCTCCAAACTTCCATCTTCTCTCTATTCAGTTATCGTCACATTTCATCGTCCTTAGCCAATTATTCTCTGAGGTAACTCTTCTTTCTTTTCACATAAGTTATCTCTTAGATCATTGACTACCATTCTTCGAGCTTTAAGAGGAAGTTCCTAGTCTGGATTTTATCTTGCGATTGACATCTATATCATTGGTATCAGAGCCAACCGACCTTGAACCAGAGTTGAAAGATGGCTGAAACCAGAGCCCAGTCATTGATCGAGGTTAATAGACAGCTTGATGAGTTAAAGGCGGCTCAGATCAAACAAAGCGAGGTGTCCGCAGCGATTAAAACGGAGCTTACAGACAGATTCGCTGATATCACCAAGATGTTTGCGGAGTTTCGTTATCGAGGTCCTGATCCTCAGAAACAACCGATGGTTCCAGATACACCACCATCAACAATGATAACTGCAAGCCAGTGTTCTCCGATGCCACCTAAACCGCCAGATTTGATGCGCTCAGGCCAAAGTTCAGCAGATCCATCTCAAATTGAGAGTGATAAGAACCAGAACCAGAACAACAACTTACTTACCAGGTTAACAAAAGTTGGATTTCCACCTTTCGATGGCATAAATTTGAGCGACTGGGTCTTTAAATGTGAACAATTTTTCTTACTTGATGGAACGCCTGAGGATAAAAAAGTAAGATTAGCGACTGTTTACATATCTGGGAAGGCTTTACAGTGGCATAGAAACTATATTGCAGAACGATTTGGTGCTTATCCCACTTGGACAGAATACGTGGTTGCTATTTCTCTCAGGTTTGGAGGGTTATACCATGATCCATTATCGGAGTTAGTAAGTCTGAAACAAGCAGGAGACAATGTTGAATCATACCTGGATAAGTTTGAATGTGCTCTAACAAGGTTGTCTCTACCGGCTGCCCACTCGCTCAGTATCTTTCTCACCAACCTTGACCCCCATCTATCATTACACACCCGCCAATTCCAAGTTTCTACAGTAGCAGAAGCAGCTCATATTGCTAAAATGCATGAGAGTTATCTGTTACAAACACCACAAAAACAATACCGAGCTCTCTTCAATCCTTTACCAAAACAAAACAACTTTACCTCTTACAGAAACCAGAATACAAATTCCCCTTTATTGCCACACCTTGAACCCACTAAACAAAACCACCACCTCAAAACAAACTTTCTTCCCAAAACAACCACCGAAAAACCAACCAGAAAATACACCATTCAAGAGATGCAAGAGCGAAAGGCAAAGGGATTATGTATGTATTGTGATGAGGTATTTACTCCTGGCCATCAACTAAAGCACAGAAGGGCACACATTTTTATTATGGAAGGCGAAATTGAGGATGACTCCTTCGACTGTGAGGCACTAGTGCATAACAACAATGAGCTTAATGCACTAAGTGGCAACTGTTTGGTACAAGAACTAGGAGAAAAAGAATCAGTTCTCTCTCTCAATGCTTTGAATGGCAGTGCTACATTTAATTGTATGCGAGTAGTTGGGCAGTATGGGAAGAAAAAACTGTATATCCTCATTGATCGAGGGAGTACCCATAATTTTTTGGATATAAATGTCGCTCAAACATTGGGTTGTCCCTTGGAACCTACAACACCAATGTCGGTTAAGGCTGCAGCAGGAGAAGCTTTAGTAACTCGTTACAAATGCAACTCATTCACTTGGAAAATGCAAGGCTACACCATCTCTACAGAGGTCAGAACCATACCTCTTGACTGTTGTGACTTTGTCTTGGGAGTGCAGTGGTTATCAACTCTTGGCCCAATTCTGTGGGATTTTGCAAAGCTGAGGATGGAATTTACTCTTAATGGAATAAAACATGTGTTGCGAGGTGCCACAGATTCCAACTGTAAGGTCATCACAGGGAGTAGTCTAAATAAGATCATGTTGCAAGAGCCTCAGGTCTTGTTGTTCAATATCAGGGAGATCTCTACCTATGAACGTGCAGCTGCACCATGGGAAACTCAAGCATTAATTTCACACATCTCTGCCACTGGTGATGATTTATCTACCGATCCACATTTGAGTTCTCTGTTAGAAGCATTTGAAGATTTGTTTACAGAGCCTACTAATCTTCCTCCTTTCCGGGAAGGTTTCAACCACAAGATCCCTTTAGAAGTCGGTTCTAACCCTGTGAATCTCAGGCCGTACCGTTACTCTTCAATACAAAAGGATGTCATCGATAAAACTATCAAAGAAATGGTTGCACAAGGACTGATACAACACAGCTCTAGTCCCTACGCATCTCCTGTGGTTTTGGTGAAGAAAAAGGATGGTTCATGGAGGCTTTGTGTAGACTATAGAGGACTTAACAAACAAACCGTCAAAGATAAGTATCCTATTCCACTTTTGGAAGACTTATTAGATGAACTTGGCAGTGCTAAATACTTTTCTAAACTAGATCTGAGGGCTGGTTTCCATCAGTTGTGAATGTCTCCTGAAGATGTGTATAACACAGCTTTCAAAACACATTCAGGGCACTATGAGTATCTTATCATGCCATTTGGCCTGACCAATGCCCCCTGCACTTTTCAAAGTTTGATGAATCATGTGTTTCAAGATGTTCTTCGACGGTTTGTCCTGGTTTTCTTTGATGACATTTTGATCTATAGTATGGACTGAGAGACTCATTTATCACATCTAGCAACGGTGTTCCAGATACTACAACAACAACAGCTGTATCTTAAATCATCTAAATGCACATTTGGAGCTACTACTGTGGAGTACCTTGGTCATTTCATATCAGCCAATGGTGTGAGTACTGATCCAAGAAAAATTCAGGTGATCAAACAGTGGCCAACTCCAACCTCACAGAAACAACTCCGAAGTTTCTTAGGCCTGGCGAATTATTATAGGCGCTTTATAAGGGGATACAGCATTGTGGCAAGACCTCTTACTAACCTACTGAAGAAGGATGGTTTCTGTTGGTGTCATGAAGCCACTACAGCTTTTGAACAGCTTAAAAACGCTCTGACATCTTCACTAGTTCTTACACTACCTGATTTTGACAAACTTTTTGTTGTTGAAACAGACGCTTCTAATGTGGGAATCGGCGCTGTGTTAATGCAGGATAACCATCCACTCTGTTTCATAAGTAGAGCTTTGGGGCCGAAGCACCTATCATTATCTGTCTATGAGAAGGAATTGCTTGCTATAGTTCACGCAGTGCAAACTTGGAATGCATACCTCGCCCACAGACCTTTTGTGATCAAAACGGACCAACGAAGCATTAAATTCCTCACTGAACAGAAACTTACAACTCCTTTCCAGCACATGTGGCTTTCCAAGCTTATGGGGTACAAATATGAAATTCAGTACAAACAGGGAAAAGAAAATGTTGCTGCGGATGCACTGTCTAGAGTAACAGGCTCACAACTCTTGAAGATCACCCTTTCACAAGCTCATCATAGCTTCTATGACTCTCTAAAGCTACTTTGGGAAACTGATCCTCACTTGCAGAAATTGATCACTGATTTGAAGGACAAACCATTGTCTCATCCTTTATTCTCGTTTGATAAGGGTGAACTGCGTCGGAAAGGAAAATTGGTTGTTGGCATGATACAGACATCAAGCTACATATTCTCCAATGGCTTCATGATTCTAATGTCGGTGGGCACTCTGGCAGGGATGCAACACTTCACAGGATCAAGTCATTGTTTTATTGGCCAAAAATGAATAAAGAAGTACAACACTATGTGAGAAACTGTGTGATTTGTCAACAGAACAAGTATGACAATGCTGCCAAACCAGGTATGCTTCAACCTTTACCTATTCCTCAAGCTGTTTGGGAATCTGTGAGTTTAGATTTTATTGAAGGGCTACCACCATCTGGGGGAAAACACTGTATTCTAGTTGTTATTGATAGATTGAGCAAATATGCACATTTTGTGGGTTTGTCCCATCCTTATACTGCTCTGGATGTGGCTCAAGTTTATCTGGATAACATCTTCAAACTACATGGTTTACCCAAAGACATAATCAGTGACAGAGATCCTACGTTTCTTAGTGAAGTTTGGCGAGAGCTGTTCCGAGTTCAAGGGGTAGAACTGAAGCACTCAACAGCCTACCATCCACAAACAGATGGGCAAACGGAAGTCACAAACAGAACTCTCGAAACCTATCTCAGATGTATGACATCGGATACACCAAACGCATGGAGCAAATGGTTGCCATTAGCTGAATGGTGGTATAACACAACTTACCATTCAACAATCAGGACTACTCCTTTTGAAGTTCTCTACGGTCAGCCCCTCCCCTCCATTTCCCTTATCTTCCAGGTGAAAGTTCGTATGTTGTCATTGATAGGAGTATGCAGCAAAGAGAGACTGTTATCAATATGCTGAAATTTCATATTACTCGAGCTCAGAACAGAATGAAGCAAATTGCAGATGCTAAGAGGTCATTCAGGGAATTTAGTATTGGGGATTATGTCTACTTAAAACTCCAACCTTACCGCCAACATTCACTCAAAGCAAGTCAAACTCCTCACAAGTTATCTCCACGATTTTACGGTCCATTCAGGGTGCTTGACAGGATCGGTTTAGTTGCTTACAAACTCGAGTTGCCTCCAACAGCTGCTATTCACAACGTGTTTCATGTTAGCCAGCTCAAACTTTGCACTACTCCTCCAAATGTGCAACCGTTACTGCCGCAGTATCTGATCGATGTGGGTACTACAAAGGAGCCTGAAGCTATATTGGACAAGAAAGTGGTGAAACGAAGAAACACAACAGCTACAAAGATTCTGGTTCAATGGAAGGGGTATCCCCCTGATCAAGCTACTTGGGAGTTTTATCAAGATTTCGCAGCCAAGTTTCCTGATTTTGATCCTTGAGGTCAAGGATTTATCTGAAGGAGGGAGTATTGTTACAGGGATTTATCAATCATATTCTATTCGTGATATCTTTAATTGTAATTTGAATTATATTATGATTTCAATTTCTGGTTTATCTCTATTCCCTAAACCGGTCACGTGTTAGACCGTAAGAAGAAACATTATATGTATGCTGTCTTTTATGTGAAAAGGTAATCAATTTCAGAATATTATTCTCTTCTCCAAACTTCCATCTTCTCTCTATTCAGTTATCGTCACATTTCATCATCCTTAGCCAATTATTCTTTGAGGTAACTCTTCTTTCTTTTCACATAAGTTATCTCTTAGATCATTGACTACCATTCTTCGAGCTTTAAGAGGAAGTTCCTAGTCTGGATTTTATCTTGNACCATTCTTCGAGCTTTAAGAGGAAGTTCCTAGTCTGGATTTTATCTTGCGATTGACATCTATATCATAAACTAATCAGGGGATTAATTTTGTAATATTTTATTTAGTTTATATATTACTTTATTTAATATTAAATTAAATATTTTTTGTTATATATTTTTACATATACTGAAATTATCATGTATTATATATATATATATATATAATTTTAAAAACAAAAAATAGAGCTTTTTTATAGTGATATTAAAACTTAATGCGAAACAAAACAAAACAAAAAGTTTCAAAATTCTTGCCTTTTTTTAAAAAACATATGTTATCAGGATATTTGTTATCCAGATAATGTGTATTAATAGCCACATATCCCATATCCACAAAAGTTTTTTTCCATATTCTTTACAATTTTTATTTTAAGATCAAACAATTTTTCAATACCAAGAACATATTAGTTTATGAGAGAGTATAATAAAAATGGAGATAACAAAATTGTGCTCTCCTCCTGTTAAATTCTCAATCTCTTCATCACTATTCTGTTTAAAAGGAAACAGTTATCAGAGAAATCTAAATCTAAATGGATCTCTTTCACTAAATTGCTTCAAAGAGATTAACCAATTCACCAATACTATTAGCTTCACTGCAAAGAAACAAAGAAGACACGCGCTGGTGTTGATAACAACACGCGCTTCCTTGGATGAGAATCAGTCTCCAACTTCTAGTGCTGGAGGAGAACGGTGGCTTCTCCAACCTGTTGGTAAATCAAAAAAGCAACTACACGTTTCAATTCTACTTGAGTTTTTTATTTTATTTTATTTTTCTAATATATAGGAGATGGAGACACAAGACACATTGGTTACAAAGTTGCAATGCCTTCTCCTTTTGAGATCTCTTCTGTAAGATAAAAGTTAATGTAATAAGCTAATTTTGGTAAAAAGAAAAAGATTATTTTAACATATTTTGTGAACAGGGCCAAGTTACCATCGGAAGGCTACCGGAAAAGGCTGACGTAGTGATTCCTGTTGCCACTGGTACTTGTCCTTTCTTATATCTTTGGACTTTGATTTTAAGGCTATGTAAAATTTAGTTATGTTTTTTTTGGATCCATTAAGTCTTGTATTTAAAAAAAACACTGGCAGTGTCTGGAGTTCATGCGACAATAAATACAAATGAAGATAAGCTTCTTGTAACTGATATGAATAGCACCAATGGTACATTCATCGAAGACAAACGTCTAATTCCTGGTGTTGCTGCTCCTGCCTTTCCTGGAACTCGAATCACCTTTGGTACACTGATCTTTTTCTTGTTTTTTTTGTTTGTTTACTTCAATATGATCCATTCACTCTTTATGATTTTGCAGGTGATACAAATCTAGCAATTTTCCGTGTTTTTAAACTCCAAGATAGTGAAATATCCACTGAGAAACCAAACACAGAGTAACCAAAAAAAAAAAGAACATGAAAACTGCTTCTGTTTCGCTTGCAATTTACTGGTTTTTTGTAAGAAACTTTTATAAGTGTTTGTTGTAAAACAAGACACTTAAAGATTATAGATTTTTTACTTATTTGATTCATAAATTTAATATAGTTCTCCCTTCATAAATTTAATATTATTATCTCCAAAAACGTTTTTTCCGAAAAAAGACTGTAAAATATATTTTCAAAAAAAAAATATCCGACCTGCCGGAATCGACAGCGACCTAAAGATTACAGCAACTACTACAGTCTTCCGCTCTACCAACTGAGCTAAGGTCGGATTGATTAATTATTTACAATAAAGTAATTATTGAGTAAAATTGAGATAGTCGCCGGATCCTGCTTAGGGCCGACTCAAAAAGAGTCTAATTGGGCTCAAATAAATAGTTTTGAGTTTATTTTTAGAAAATAGTGATGGGCTTTTCAAAAAAATGTAGCCTCTTAACACTGAAACCCTAATTGATAACAACAAAACCACTTTGCATTATTCTCACTGTCGTCTCCTTGAGCCTCTCGTTTATCGCCGATTGTTCATCCGTCTCCGTCAACATCACCATGGTTAACTTACTCACTCTCTCTTTAATCTGTATCGCTTTGTTTCTCTTCTCGTGAGTATCTAATTTCTAAATGTTCTGTGGTGTTTCAGGCGCCAAAGAAGGATAAGGTTCCACCACCGTCATCAAAGCCTGCGAAATCTGGAGGTGGAAAACAAAAGAAGAAGGTTCGTTTCTTCGTTATTCAATCTCTACACGATTTAATCAATGTAACCTACATAGTTTAGCTATGTAGATATAAATGCAATAAACTCTGGTTATGTGTTTTTGAGTAATTTTAAATTTAGGTTTCGTATCAATTACCTAATCTCATCTCCTTTATGATTAAACAAAAACAGAAGTGGAGCAAGGGAAAGCAAAAGGAGAAGGTGAATAACATGGTTTTGTTTGATCAAGCTACTTATGATAAGCTTCTTACTGAAGCACCTAAGTTCAAGCTCATTACTCCATCGATTCTATCTGATCGTATGAGGGTATATATATACTTATATGAATTCAAGTTCATTTACATATGTTCTTTTAAGATTGTATTCTGACATTGTTATGGTGTCTTATGATGTTGGTAAAATCAGATTAGTGGGTCTTTAGCAAGGAGAGCAATAAGAGAGCTAATGGCTAAAGGTTTGATAAGGATGGTAGTGGCTCACTCTAGCCAGCAGATCTACACTCGTGCCACCAACACTTAACAAGACTTGTCAAATGGTTTGGTTCTTGAATCTCATCTTATAGTTGTTTCTTTACTCATTTGTTGCTTCTTTAGAATCTTGTTTTGAGATATTATGTCTACTTTAACACAGTTATCAATTGAGTTTGGTTTCTTATTTATGTTGTAATAAGCATTAATCAAAATTTAACTAGTTTTGAGTAACAAATTACAAATGTCACTTTCTCACACATGACATAACACATGAAAGCTGTTTTAGCCGTTGAAAAATCTTCTATTAGTACACAAAAGAAAGAATCAGTTATTTACAAAGGCATACAAGGCAATTATTTATGCCTATTTTAGGAGATATTTATTTGTATTATATATTGTATATAGTTTTTATTCTTATATATTGATATGAATAGGCTACATGTGTAGATGAATATGGGCCAAGGTTTACACGGGTTATTGTTGAACTAGAGCGACATGAAGCTAGAAATTAAACCAGAGCCGTCTGTTTTAGTGTAACAGTCACATGACTCATATCACAATCATATGATCTTTTGATTTATCAATTATCACATACATTGATGATACATATAATATATTTGCACATAAACTTACTATGAACAGTTGAACACAACAAATATACACAATTTAAAAATAAGAAAAAATGTTTCTCAAGAGAGAAAATAAGTTTACTTTTTAATATCATGGGCGATCACAAGACAAAACCAGAAAAAGTAACACTAAGCTTCCTCCGTCTCTAATTCAGACAACATCTCGATTTCAAACGAACAACATATTATTCATAATCAGAAAAATTTGTGGTGAGTAAATATTTCATTCAGTGTTTGTGTTCATAATAGTTCATCTTTATCAATCTATATGGGTGTTTAAATTGCAAGGTTTTTTTGTTAACCTTGCATTTTCATATGTTTGATATTTTTTTTTTGGAATGCGTTTGCTGAAGATAAACATTATTTATGTTCAAACTTATACGGTCGTAGGAATATAAGATACGATAGAAATGTATTGATCTTTTGATGAAACTCATTCCCTTATACTTGTGTTTACAAAATTCAATTTCTTGGGATGTTTTATTTTGGCAACACAAGAATGATTTTGTTGTCTGCAAAAGTTTGATAATCAAGGAGACAAAAGTTTTTGTGTTCTGAGAATTTGAGGGATCCTATGGGTTTGTGTAAAGTTTGTAGCTTTCGATGATTTTATCTATTGGGTATTTTCAAAAATTTCTCTGGTCGGTTTCACTTTATTACTTTGCTTAGATATGAACGATGGTTTTGGATTATTATATTATTAAGTAAACTACAAACTGAAACGCTTTGTGTGTTATTCACTTTACTTGAAACCTTTATTATTCTCCTGACCTGACCAAATATTGTGAGGTTTCTCTTTGTTGCAGTGCTAAAAATATGGATTCTTCTTACTACTTTGCCTTGGGGACAAGTAGTTCTATCTTGTCCAAACTCAGTTTCAACAATGTTCAAAACAAATTTTTGGGTGAGAAGATCAACAACAATGGTACTACTACTACTACTACCTTTAAACGTTTTACTTCTCATTTAAGCTTTGGTAATCAAAAGTTCAAGAATGGTGTTGTTAAAGCTATTGCAACTTCGAATAATCCTAAAGAGGCTATGGTATGTTTCATTAGTTTCTTGCTTTAATGGCATTAGGCTTTGCTTTTGTGTTGCGTAGATTCACTGAAGAAGATATCTTAAAAGTATATTTTGATTCTTTTTTCTCAGAGAGTAAAGCCTTTGATGTTTGAGAAAAGAAAGGTAGATCCAAAAAACGTTGCTGCAGTAATTCTAGGAGGAGGCAATGGAGCTCAACTTTTCCCTCTTACAAAGAGAGCAGCCACACCAGCTGTAAGTATTCATCGAAAAAATTAACATTTATTGAGATTAAGACCTCAAGGTTTTGTCTTTGTGTAATAATGTAGGTTCCTGTTGGTGGATGTTACAGGCTTATCGATATACCGATGAGTAACTGCATAAACAGTTGTATAAACAAGATCTTTGTGCTTACACAGTTCAACTCTGCTTCTCTTAATCGACATTTAGCACGTACTTATTTTGGGAATGGTATCAACTTTGGAGGTGGTTTTGTAGAGGTTCTTGCTGCTACACAAACACCAGGAGAAACAGGGAAGAAGTGGTTTCAAGGAACAGCTGATGCTGTTAGAAAATTCCTATGGGTTTTTGAGGTATGAAGTTAATACTTTATTAGTATTGATGTTTGTTCCTTTGAAGTGGTTTAAAAGCTGTTTGATTTCTTAAAAATTAGGATGCCAAGAACAGGAACATTGAGAACATCATTATTTTGTCTGGAGATCATCTTTATAGAATGAACTACATGGATTTTGTTCAGGTATATGTTCATCAATCATTATGAAGCATCTTTGTAGTTTCACACTTTCACTAACTCAGATATGTGTGATCAGTCTCATGTAGATAGTAACGCTGATATAACTCTTTCGTGCGCACCAGTGAGTGAAAGGTTAGTTTCTTGAATCTCTTTCGTATGAGAAAAATCTCAGTTCTAAAAACTGGTCTTTTGTGAATTCTTTAGCCGTGCATCAAATTTTGGTCTAGTGAAGATTGATCGATGTGGTCGTGTCATTCAATTCTCCGAGAAACCAACAGGAATCGATCTGAAGTCAATGGTATAATTTCTTTATCTGATTCTAAAAAAAACAAATGAACTCTACAATGCTTGGTTTATGATAGGAAACGGATACAACAATGGTTGGACTGTCTCATGAAGAAGCAAAAGATTCTCCATACATTGCATCAATGGGAGTTTATTGTTTCAAAACCGAAACTTTGTTGAACCTTTTAACGAGAGAGTATCCGAGTTCCAATGACTTTGGATCTGAAGTCATCCCTGCAGCTATAAGAGATCATAATGTTCAAGTAAGATTGTAGAAAACTCACCACTTCATCTTCTTCTTTATCTAACACTTGTTCTTTAAGGGATACATGTTCCGAGATTACTGGGAAGATATTGGAACTATAAAGACATTTTATGAAGCTAATTTAGCTCTTGTTGAAGAGGTAAAAACATACTTATCTTTCATAAGTTTCTTCTCTTCAATAGATTCTAAACCCTTTTGTTCTGTAGAGACCAAAGTTTGAATTCTATGATCCAGATACTCCGTTCTACACTTCTCCTCGGTTCCTCCCACCAACCAAAACCGAGAAATGCCGTGTATGTCTTCCTCTCTTCTAGTTGTGGCTGGTTCTTTGATTATAGTTTGCTAATTTGATATGATATTGTAGATGGTAGATTCAATAATCTCACATGGATGTTTCCTGAGAGAATGCAGTGTTCAACGTTCCATCATTGGTGAAAGATCACGTCTAGACTATGGAGTTGAGCTTCAGGTGAGTGAGTACTCTATTGATCTTAAACAATAGAAAGGTTTTGTTGTGATCAAACTGAGTTTAGTTTTCTATATATTTTTGCATAGGATACATTGATGTTAGGTGCAGATTATTACCAAACTGAATCTGAGATTGCATCTCTATTAGCACAAGGAAAAGTTCCAATAGGTATTGGTAGAGACACAAAGATCAGGCAAGTTTATTACATATAAACCAAAACTCAAAATAAGATTTTAGTCTGAAACAAAAGTTGTGTGTGTTTTTGTAGGAAATGCATCATTGACAAGAATACTAAGATTGGTAAAAATGTGATCATCATGAATAAAGACGTAAGCTTGAATTATTTATTCCTTAACGTTTTGAGAGTGTTGAAGAAAGATATAATATTTACAGGATGTTGAAGAAGCTGATAGGCCAGAGGAAGGATTCTATATTCGATCTGGAATCATTGTCATTGTCGAAAAGGCAACAATTCAAGATGGTACTGTTATATGAATAGAGCTTTTTTGCCTGGAGAATGATAAGATCAAAGCTTTGATATGTTTTAGTGTTTGTACAAATAAAATTAGTCAAGTTTAGTTTTAAATCTTTTTATTATATTATATTATATAAGAGATAGAAATTTGTAATAATAAAGAACACAGTGACATATGATCGGACTCCGGCGACGGAAGACTGACGGGCATATCTCTTTTTTCATTTATATGATGTCATTTGAATATTTGATATCATTCAGAAATAAGCATATTGTTGTTTATCTTTCAAGATCCTAGCTTGTTTGTGTAATTCTTAGTTGATTTAGAAATTAATATATATTTTTTACTTTAAATTAGTATTTTAAAAAATCCATTCAAAATCAAATTTCATCCTCAAAATAACCAATATGAAGCACTTGATCAGAATCTAAATCCAAAAAATTATTCTATTAGATGCTAGATTTCTAAACACGAAAATCCGTATCCGAAAAAATTATTCTAGTGGATGATAGATTCTCAAATCCGAAAATCGGTATCCGAATTCAAACCATTAGTTAAAATTTGAAATTTAATTATATATATAAATAATTAAATTATTCTAAAACTTTTACTTATATTCGTGTAAATTTAGTTAAATTTTTTAAAATTTAATCAATTTTCAATATTTTTTTACTTGAAATCAATCCGTATCCAAATTTAAATCCGAACTGAACCCAACAAAATTATACCATCGAAAAACTAATGTCAAGGGGTGAATGTAAAAACTGAAAACAAGATATCGGGGGTATTTTTCATAAATATAAAAACTACGAGGGTCAAATAAATAAAAAATCGTCTTTAGCCACATCATATCAGATCTGCATCTTCTTCATTTTCGCTCCGTCGAGGTAGATTACATTTGGTTCACAGCACAAAGCTAAGCTATTTCATCATTCACTATCCGTAAGTCTTTCATGACTGATCTTCGATTTGATTCTTAGATTCTCTCTTCTCGTTGATTTTAATGCGAATTTTGGATATATATTCCCTTATTTATTTCGATTTCAGATCTGAATTAGAGATTAGTTTCGTAATTTGTTTCTTCTAGGATTTTATAGTGAGATTTTTTCGATTAATGAAGCTAGGGTTAGTAATTTCATGTTCTGGTGTTACTGACTAGCTTCTGCATTCCTATGAGTAATTGTTTTTGATTCATCTTCTTATTTATTAGACCTTAATAATGAAGATGAAGCTAGTTCTCTCTGTATGTGTGTCAACTTCAATTTTCTAGGTTCATATCTTGTTTATGAGTAAAATAATCTCTGCTCATTCCTCTGTTATAAGCTTAATTACTTTTACTCAATCTCTAGGTTTCGAGAATCACAATGGATGGAAGCGGTGGTGACAGTGGTTTAATGGCCACACCTGTACAAAAGCGAGCACATGATGCATGGCGAGTTTACCAATATTATCTGGACAAGACTACACCTCATTCGACTTATCGATGGATTGGAACACTTGTTGTCTTTCTTATCTACTGTTTAAGGGTTTACTCTATTCAGGGATTCTACATTATCTCCTATGGTCTTGGTATCTACCTCTTGAATTTGCTTATAGGGTTCTTGTCCCCTCTTGTTGACCCTGAGCTTGAGGTCTCTGATGGAGCTACTCTCCCTACTCGTGGTTCTGATGAGTTCAAGCCATTTATCCGCCGTCTCCCTGAGTTTAAATTCTGGTAACCACTTGCCTAACTGCTTTTGCTATCAATTTCCAATGATAGATTATCCTGAATGTGTATCATGTTCTTTGTGTTACTAATGAAAATGCGATTACATCATTCAACATTGATGCATCTAGGAAACACAGTAGCTTATGAGATTGAATAAATGGCAGGTACTCAATGACAAAGGCATTTTGCATAGCCTTTCTGATGACGTTCTTCTCGGTGTTTGATGTTCCTGTGTTCTGGCCTATACTACTTTGCTACTGGATAGTTCTCTTTGTTCTTACAATGAGACGTCAAATAGCCCACATGATCAAGCACAAGTACATTCCATTCAGCATCGGAAAACAGGTTTTCACACTTTTTCATTCGATTTTTTGTACTTTTTATGAGCCTATTGAATCCTTCACACATCTCTGTTCATAGAGTTTAATGTTAAAGTTGCTAATTTGTTTCAAACTTTTGCTCTGTATGGCAGAAATATAGTGGCCGGAGATCTGCTGTGAACAGCAGCGGTGGCGGAGGCTCTCGTGCTGATTGATTTCAAGGGTTAGCCACATTTTCTCCAGAAGAATGAAAAAAACAAAGATAGACCAATTTGGAATCTTTTGTAGTGATGAATTTAATCAAATTGCTACTATTATTATGCACCTAAAAAAAAGATGAATTTGTTTTTTATCTTGCAGTAAAAATTGGTCTTTCTTTGACCTAAATACTTCTGTAAATATGATTTATTTTTATTTTCAAACCGAATTCATTTAATTTTTGTTCTTTTTTTATTAACATTTGTTAATTAATAATTAAAACGTTTTCTTCTTTTTCTTTTAATGGCTTTTATTCATACAATAATACTAAATTACTTAAATGTTTACAAACAACGAATAACCAAAAAATATTATGATAATTACAATGACTTAGATTAGGCACGGGCAGAAAAACCTACCCGAGCAAAAAAAAACTGAATCTGATCTGAAAAGCTTTATCCGAATCTGAATATGTATCCGTGATTTTATACTATTGGAGTATAAGTGTATATACCCGTGAGTTTTGGGTAAAACCCGAACCCGATTCGAAACCCGAACGGGTACCCGAAAAATCCGAAATAAACTTAAGTATATTAAAAATATTTTAGAAATTTTTAGTGTGATGATATATTTTAGTTTAATTATATAGCAATTTCAGATATAATTTCAAGTTAATCGATTAATTTTTATATTTTTAGATATAAACTGCAATATTTTTATGTATTATTTTAGTTCATTCAAGTAAGTTTAAATTTTTCAGTATAAATTTAGATTAAATCAGTAATGATTTTATATTTTCGACACGATTTCTATTAATCATATGAAAAATTTAGGTCTTCACGTTTAAAAATCCGATCCGAATTTATGTTTTCTTTTCCCCGTATAAAGCTTTCGGGTACAATAACCCGGAACCGGGTACCCGCTATTTTTG
>KE158283.1:5164-49715 GCA_000411055.1 Leavenworthia alabamica
GTATGCAGATTGAAGCTAAGGTATGGATTTGGGCGCCCGTTTAAGAAACTCGAGTCTAATCAGGGTGAGGCCAACAAGTTTGCGTTGATCTGGAATGAGATAATCTTAGCTTTTAGAGAAGAGGATATAGTTTCTGATCGAGAAGTAGAGCTACTGGAGCTGCCAAAGAATTCTTGGAATGTGACAGTTATTCGCTGGCCATGTTTTTTGCTGTGCAATGAGCTTTTGCTTGCACTGAGCCAGGCCAAAGAGTTGATAGACGCTCCTGATAAATGGCTGTGGCACAAGATATGCAAGAATGAATACAGACGTTGTGCTGTAATCGAGGCATTTGACTGCATTAAACATCTATTGCTCTCAATCATTAAAGTTGACACTGAAGAACATTCCATAGTCACAGTTTTCTTCCAAATAATTGATCTTTCGATTCAGTCAGAGCAGTTTACCAAGATCTTTAGAGTTGACCTTCTGCCAAATATTTACGAAACATTGCAAAAGTTGGTTGGGCTGTTGAATGATGAGAAAAAGGATAGTGGGCGGGTGGTGAATGTTCTACAGTCTCTTTATGAGATAGCTACACGACAGTTCTTTATAGAGAAGAAGACCACAGAACAACTATCTAACGAAGGTTTGACTCCTCGTGATCCAGCCTCAAAGTTGCTGTTTCAGAATGCTATTCGGCTTCCGGAGGCAAACAAGGAAGACTTCTACCGGCAGGTTAGGCGGTTACACACGATTCTCACCTCTAGGGACTCTATGCACAGCGTCCCTGTGAATCTAGAGGCTAGGCGACGGATTGCTTTCTTCAGTAATTCGCTTTTCATGAACATGCCTCATGCACCTCAGGTTGAAAAAATGATGGCGTTCAGTGTTCTGACACCTTACTACAACGAGGAAGTTGTATACAGCAAAGAACAACTCCGAAATGAGACTGAGGATGGGATTTCAACCTTGTATTACCTGCAGACGATTTACGCTGATGAATGGAGAAATTTTAAGGAGCGTATGCATAGAGAAGGAATAAGGACAGATGGTGAGTTGTGGACAACAAAGCTGAGAGAACTCAGGCTTTGGGCTTCTTACAGAGGTCAGACTTTGGCACGTACAGTTCGGGGGATGATGTACTACTACCGAGCTCTTAAGATGCTCGCTTTTCTTGACTCTGCGTCTGAAATGGACATTCAAGAGGGTGCTCATGAGCTTGGTTCAATGAGGAGTGTTCAGGGAGAAATGGATGGGGTTGATACTAAAAATGAAAGATCTTCCCTAAGCAGTGCAAGTAGCTCTGTTAGTGCGCTGTATAAAGGCCATGAGTATGGGACTGTATTGATGAAATTCACTTATGTTGTGGCTTGCCAGATCTATGGGTCTCAAAAAGCAAAGAAAGAGCCTCAGGCAGAGGAGATTCTGTATCTGATGAAGCAGAACGAAGCTCTCCGTATTGCATATGTGGATGAGGTGCCTGTGGGCAGAGGAGAGACAACTGAGTATTACTCCGTTCTGGTGAAATACGATCACCAGTTGGAGAAGGAAGTGGAGATATTCCGTGTGAAGCTACCTGGTACACTGAAGCTAGGCGAAGGAAAGCCAGAGAACCAAAATCATGCAATGATCTTTACCCGTGGTGATGCTGTTCAAACTATTGATATGAACCAAGATAACTATTTCGAAGAAGCTCTCAAGATGAGAAACTTGCTCCAGGAATACAGACATTATCATGGGATCAGAAAACCAACTATTCTTGGTGTTAGGGAACATATCTTCACAGGCTCAGTCTCGTCGCTCGCCTGGTTCATGTCTGCTCAGGAGACAAGTTTTGTCACTCTTGGTCAGCGTGTTCTCGCAAACCCATTAAAGGTCAGAATGCATTATGGCCATCCTGATGTATTTGACAGATTCTGGTTCTTGACTCGAGGCGGCATCAGCAAAGCTTCCAGAGTCATAAATATTAGTGAAGACATCTTTGCCGGGTTTAACTGCACATTGAGAGGTGGAAACGTCACACACCACGAATACATTCAGGTTCGAAAGAGTCCACTATTTTCGATATTTCTAACTAAGTATATTGCAACAACGATCATACAATTCTACTTTTGTTTTAACGTTTTTAATCAGGTAGGGAAAGGTCGAGATGTTGGATTGAATCAGATATCAATGTTTGAGGCTAAGGTAGCTAGTGGGAACGGGGAACAGGTTCTTAGCCGAGACGTGTATCGCCTCGGTCACAGGCTTGATTTCTTCAGAATGCTATCATTTTTCTACACAACAGTCGGGTTTTTCTTCAACACAATGATGGTTATTCTTACTGTGTATGCTTTCCTCTGGGGCCGGCTTTATCTATCTCTCAGTGGAGTTGAGAATTCTGCTTTAGCAGATAGTACAGACAGTAACGCCGCAATTGGTGTGATCTTGAACCAGCAGTTCATCGTACAGCTCGGTCTATTCACAGCCTTGCCAATGATTGTTGAATGGTCTCTCGAAGAAGGTTTCCTTTTAGCGATATGGAACTTCATTCGAATGCAGATTCAGCTTTCATCTGTCTTCTACACATTCTCAATGGGAACCAGAGCTCACTATTTCGGCCGAACCATTCTCCATGGTGGAGCAAAGTACAGAGCCACTGGTCGTGGCTTTGTCGTTCAACACAAGGGATTCACTGAGAACTACAGACTCTATGCACGTAGTCACTTTGTAAAAGCCATTGAGCTTGGGCTTATCCTTATAGTCTATGCTTCACATAGTCCAATCGCTAAAGACTCATTAATCTACATAGCCATGACTATAACCAGCTGGTTCCTCGTACTTTCATGGATCTTAGCTCCTTTTGTGTTCAACCCATCAGGATTTGACTGGCTTAAAACAGTCTACGACTTCGAAGATTTCATGAACTGGATCTGGTACCAAGGCAGAATCTCAACGAAATCCGAACAAAGTTGGGAAAAATGGTGGTACGAGGAACAAGACCATCTGAGAAACACCGGAAGGATCGGAAAATTCGTAGAAGTCATATTAGATCTCCGGTTTTTCTTCTTCCAATACGGCATTGTATACCAACTCAAAATCGCAAACGGATCAACCAGCGTTTTTGTCTACATACTTTCATGGATCTACATTTTCGCGGTGTTTGCGATCTTCCTAGTAATCCAATACGCACGTAACAAGTACTCTGCAAAAACTCACATAAGATACAGACTTATCCAATTCCTCCTAATCGTATTTACAATACTAGTAATCATTGCTCTACTTGAGTTCACTCATTTCGGCTTCATTGATATCTTCACGAGTCTTTTTGCATTCATCCCAACTGGTTGGGGATTACTACTGATCGCACAGACTCAAAGGAAAAGGCTAAAGAGATTCAGTGTTATATGGAATGCTGTAGTCTCGGTGGCTCGTATATATGATATAATGTTTGGGATAGTTATAATGGTTCCAGTAGCGTTCTTATCATGGATGCCTGGGTTTCAGTCAATGCAAACAAGGATATTATTCAATGAAGCTTTTAGTAGAGGACTTCGAATCATGCAGATTGTTACTGGGAAGAAATCAAAAGGAGATGAAATCAAAAGGAGATGAAAAAGAAGGTAAATCTCTTTGTTCCTTAACACTTTTATGTTTATGTCTGTTTGAATCATGCATGTTTCTGGCCCATGACAATACTAACATTTGTAATGGGCCTTGTAATTATTTTTCAATTTTTCTTTAAAAGGCTCCTAAAATTTTTATTTAAAATCCTAAACCTCAAAAATAAACATTAGAAACCCGGAAAAAATGTCAAAAAAAACCTTAACATTAAAAAAGTGGACATTTAAAATCTTAACTTTCAAAATGTCATTTAAATCATAATCTTTTCGTTGACTACAAAAATAATTGTTGAAGTCTTGTTGACTCTGTCATTTAAGGCATGACGTTAACTATATAGACGGAAAACGTTTACGACGTTAGTAATTTTCGTTAAATCCAAAACGACGTCGTTTTTTTTCTTATTTAAAAATCTTTAACTTTCAAATATTGGCCATTTAAATCACTAATTTTTAAATGTTGGTTATTTAAATCATCAACTTTTTAAGTACCGAGTTTTAAATGGCCAAATTTTAAAAAGTTGATGATTTAAATAACCAACATTTGAAAGTTAGTGATTTAAANTAAACGTTTTCCGTCTATATAGTTAACGTCATGTCTTAAATGGCCGAGTCAACAAAACTTCAATATTTATTTTTGTAGTCAACGAAAAGATTAGGATTTAAATGGCAATTCGAAACTTGAGGCTTTTAATGTCCATTTTTTGAAAGTTGAGCTTTTTTTGACATTTTTCTCTTAGAAACCCCTACAAAGTTGAATCTTAAGTTCCATACCAATATAGGGTAAGATGGGCAAAGTATTTGTTAGATTTGATATTTGTTTCAATTTGCTTCGAAAAATCTAAATATTCATAAATTTACTAAACAAATCAATTATTAGAAATTATTTTATTTGCTAAAAACACAAATATTAAAATTTTAAATGGAGATATTTGATTTGATTCGATATATAATTATATATCATGGATATATTTGATTTGTTTCGTTTTAATTTATAAATAATTATAAAATTCAAATTTCAAATTTTGTTTATCTTACATAACTATATTTATTTTAGAATTACATAGTTTCTTCTTAATTTATTAAATTTTAATATTTACACAATTAATTTGATGAATAAAATTTTATAATTTCTATATATATATAATCAATATAAAAATTGTTTTTAATTTATACAGGTTTTTTTTTTTGGGAGATTGTGGAAGAAGAATTGGAAATTTATGAATTAGGTAATAGATTGGGTTAGTGAGATACATTGTTTTGTTTCAATGTGTGTGGAAGGTGACTTTGATTCTTTTATGGTTTTAGTTTAAAAGGGATAGAGTTTTAGTATTTTTGTTTTATACTTTCTCTTTATCTTTTTGTAGAGCTTTAGAGTGTTTTTAATTTTTATTTATTTATTTAATTTGTTTTTATGGCATCTTGAAGTGTTTCATTGACATCATTTATTTCTTTGCAATGGTGATGATATATATAATGATTCCTGTAATCTGAACTCAAATTTCGGATGCTTTAAGAGGTATGATCAATATGTAAATAGAGGGTTTTGTGGAAGCAGCCTTAGCATATTAGTTAATGATTTATGGCTTCTACATTTGGTCTAGGGTTCGATTTCCAGAAGTTGCAAAAAAATTTCAATAAATTGCAAGGTGTTGCAAGATGTCGTTTATCGTGATATCAAGTGTTGCAAGATGAGCTATAATGGTATTGTGCTCGGTGACAAGTATTCATCATAGATTTAAATCATATTTATGAGAAAAATGATAATATATAATGTGGAAAAAAAATAGAGGGTTTCATTACTATCATCGGAAAGAAAAAAAAACTTGATAAATGAAGTCAATGCAGTAGAATATAAAGTTTACTGGGCCTAAAACGGATCCAGATATAGGATTTTAAGATAGCAAAATCTGGATCTGTTTTTCAATTATCCAATTATAAAAGATCCAGATTATAAAAGATTCGGATCATAGTGAAAAACATGTCTATTACGGATTTGGATATCTGTTTTTTTGGAGGATTTGGATCTGTAAAAATTATAAAAACCATCCAGATCTACCGGATATATGTTTATTTATTTTGTTTTTAAAAACGGATCTGGATATCCATAAAAACTCAAGATATAAATATATACTTTGAAAAATCGTATTATCCGAATTCGAATCCATTATTTTAGTATCCGGATCCGAATATTTACACTCATGGGTAATGAAAGACAAATAGAAAAGAATTAAAATAACATTATGTTAGAGTGCAAGACTTATCTTAAAAAAGAACACACTGAATTTGTTGGAAGTGGTGTCGCTATTAAGAACAAACAGAAGCAACTTAAATAAATGAGACATCATCTGTTATAAAAGAAGTCCCCCACAGTTTTTCTTTTCTTTTAAAGAGTCAAATTTGTCAGCTCAGCTTGTATTGTAAATACTATTCCTTCTCTTTCACAATATATGTAGTTTTAGGTTTTTTTATTTGTTTCAAAATAATTGTAAGTTTAGATTTCCAATACATATTTTAAAGCAATATTCTAATGTTATCCCTATTAATTTTAAACAACAACCAATTAGAACTTTAACTAATACATTAATTAGGGGTAAAATAAAGAATTTAACATTTTTCTTAATAAGTGTGAAAAAACCTAAAACTACATATATTGTGAAACAGAGGGAGTAATAAACCTATATGAATTTTTTATTTAATTTTCTACTCACAAAAAGATCTCTAATAGCTATGTATGTTATTAAAATGATTGATTAGAAAGACTCAGAGAAAGATAATAGATATATTTAAAAGATGATGGATTCGATCTGATATTTGGGATCGGATATCCGGATTTAAATAGATATTCGCCCGGATATCTAGTTTCGTTTTGATACTCAGATCAGAAACCGGATATTTATATTTCGTTTTTTTTAAAAAAATTAGATATCCGGATCTGTCCACATATTCATATTTTGAAAAAAATCTAAGGATCCAAAATCGCTAGAAAATTCAGATATCTAAATCGGTGACAGAGCTACTAATAGATTTAAAAGAGATAATACATCATTATTTTATATTTTATTCCAATTAACACACAAACTAAGGTCCCAACTCCCAACCACTACACTACATGTCTATCCAATTTAAATAACATTATAAGAAGAAAAATAAATATAATTTAATAAAAGACTTGAAAAGTATAAACAACTGTTTTGTCAGCACTCTCAAATTCTCAATAAATACAATAAAGAAACATATAGGCATTGCCTGTATAAGTCAACTTTGGAGCTAGACCAGAAAAAAATATTGAAATTTTTGAAGATGGAGAAGAATCAATGTAATGACAATGATCAATCTGCTCTGATCTTTCTCGGAACAGGTTGTTCCGGTGCAGTTCCGGCTTTCAGATGCTTACTACAACCATCAGATCCTCCTTGCCATGTCTGTTCGCAGTCCCTCTCTTTATCACCTCATCTAAACCCTAACTACAGGTAAGTATAACCAAAACTTAACCGTAATTGTATTTTGTGCCATAGCCGTTTAGATTTTAGTCGTAATCAGACTGTAACTAAACTAAATAGTTAATAATTGTAACCGTTAACCGACAAATATATTAGTTATGGTTAACCGTTATCAACCGTAACCGTAAAAAAACTGTTAGTTAACTGTGTGGTGTAACCGTTGTACTATAACCATAATTTTCTAAAAAAATAAAATAAAAATATATATAGTCACATATGATAAATATTAGTTGAAATATATTATATAGGTTAAATACATTTTTATAAAAATATTATTAATATTATTTTTTATATTATTAGTAAATAAATAAATAAGATTTAATCGTATATAACCGTAACCGTTTTAACGTAATAGGTTTAACTGTGACCGTTTTAACCGTATGTTAAATGGTTAAAGTTAAAATTAAGAAAAAAATTATAAACATAACCGNTGATCTCTTTTTAAGCTGATGAGATTTGTGAAAATATAAAAAAAAAAAAAATTCAGACATGATTGAAAACCCAGTTGTAAAAATCATGTCTTTTGATATTGGCAGATGCAATACATCTCTATTGATTGATTATAGCTGTGAGGAAGAAGTAGAAGATGATAAACATTATTATATACTTATTGATGTTGGCAAGAGTTTTAGAGAGCAAGTTCTTCGTTGGTTTACATTCTATAAGATCTCTCGAATCGATTCGGTTTAAGCTCCTTTATCTTCTTGATTACTTACATTTTTTGTTGTTAAAAATGAAATCTAAGTTTTTTTTTACTTAGTATTCATTGTGTGATTTGTATTTAGATCATTTTAACACATGAGCATGCGGATGCGGTTCTTGGCTTAGATGATATTCGATCTATTCAACCTCGCCGTTCAGCTATTGATAGCAATCCTCTTCCTGTGTTTCTATCTCAGTTTTCTATGGAAAGGTACATACAAATTTTGATTAGTTTTCCCTACCTATCTCAAGTGTGGCTCAATTACGGCTAAACATTCGGGTACACGAGTCGGATTTGGATAAAACCCTATCAGGTTGGAAAATATCGAGTTTAGGAATCTAGTAAAAACTGAAATAATTTTTTGGTCTCGGGTTTTCAGGTTTAGGATTTTAGTATCCAGTAGAATAATTTTTTCGGGTTTAGGTACAAAAATATTGGAAAAAAAATGTTTTTGGGTTAGGTTTAGTTATTTGTATACATAATTGGATTTTCCGACGGATTCTATTTTGTGTACGGGCTTCTGGATTTGGTTTGGATTCATGTAAAATCTGTTCAGATTCGAGTATACCGGATTTAGGAATCTAGCACAAATATAATAATTTTTCAGATTTCAGTAATCTTTTTCGTGTTGGATTAGGATTAGATAATTCGAATAGATTTGTTTGCTCAAGGCTAGGCTCAATGCTTTAAACTATCGTTTATAAGATGAGACTTTTAAGGCAGCTAAGTTAGTATATTTTCGCGCAGTATTGCTACAAGGTTTCCATATTTGGTTGATAAGAAGGTTAAAGAAGTACCTAGACTGGTTTCACAACTTAACTGGAAGATCATTGAAGAGAACTGTGACAAACCATTCACTGCCTCAGGCTTATCTTTCACACCTCTTCCGGTTAAGTAAACCAAAACAACTCTGATTACTTGTCTAAGACAATAATCACTTAAGACTCTTATGTTTTGCTTTAGGTAATGCATGGAGAAGATTACATTGCTTTAGGTTTCCTCTTTGGTAATAAAACTAAAGTGGCTTATATATCAGATGTATCGCGTATTCCACCGAGTACCGAGTATGGTAAGCGTCAGGATTGGTCCAGCCAATCAAAAACATTTTCTCTATAATATGTTCAAAAATATATTTAGATCTAAAATATATATTTAAATCCGAAAACATCATTTTAGTTTATAAAAAATATTTAAAAAAATAGCTTTATAAAAAAACATATAAAAATTTAAATTTAAAATATGTTCTTAAATTAAAAAAATCTAAAAAATATCTTTAAGTTATACCTGCCTTAATAAGAGCTAATAGCACAAGTCCATCAATCTTTAAAAAGATTGATCTTCTTATGAAACTTTAAATATGCAGCTATTTCCAAAGCCGGAGCTGGACAGATAGATCTTCTTATCTTGGATACAAATTCACCTTTTAAGGTTATATATATATCATTTTCGTAACTTTTGTTTTCCGCTTTCCATTTATGTAATATTTTTGTTAATCACCATATTTTGTTTTACTATAGAGAGGACCAAAAGCCACACATATCTGTTTTCCTGAGGTTTGTTTCAATGTATTTATTCATTTGTCATATAACATTTCACTATTATGAGTCTTAAGTTTCAATGTTCTTTAGGCTCTTGAGATCATAAAGAGGCTTTGTCCAAAGAGAGCACTTTTAACGGGTATGACACATGATTATGATCACCATGAATACAATGATCAGATACTTGCGGAATGGTCACTAAGGTACACAATGAATAAAATGTTATATATCATTTTTGATAAAGCAATGTGTAAGCTAATGGATTATGTTACTTTATAGGGAAGGAATCAATGTACAGCTTGCTCATGATGGATTAAGGCTTCCATTAAACCTATGAATTTATCGAAAAGGAGAAACAAATGCTATAAATTTTATGCTATATTTTTAGTATTTTTATTTGACATCAATAAAAGTAAACTATGTGTAGCCTATTATTATATGTATTAATAAATGCAATTAACGTTTGTTAGTTATATTTTTATATAAGTATATATTATAAAACAAATTAGTACAACAAAGTAAGCCCATTGAAATTAGTAAAGCAAATTGATTTTAAACCGAGTATTTTTTTATCACTGGTAAAGATAAGTTCGATACGTTTGGTCTTACAAGAAAGGAGATAATAACAGAAACCAACTTCATCAATTATTTTATAAGAGGCTTTACATAGGCCAATACACGAAGTAACAAGTTTTATAGACGAGCCAAACAGAAACATACTCAAGGCTTTTAAGCCTAGAAACCACCACGGAGACGGAGGACCAAGTGAAGGGTTGACTCCTTTTGAATGTTGTAGTCAGCAAGTGTGCGACCATCCTCAAGCTGCTTTCCAGCGAAGATGAGACGCTGCTGGTCCGGAGGAATACCTTCCTTGTCTTGGATCTTGGCCTTGACGTTGTCAATGGTGTCAGAGCTCTCTACCTCCAATGTGATGGTCTTGCCGGTCAGTGTCTTCACAAAGATCTGCATACCACCACGGAGTCGTAACACCAAGTGAAGGGTCGACTCTTTCTGGATGTTATAGTCAGCTAATGTGCGACCATCCTCGAGCTGCTTTCCAGCGAAGATGAGACGCTGCTGGTCTGGTGGGATACCTTCCTTATCCTGGATCTTGGCTTTCACGTTGTCAATGGTGTCAGAGCTCTCCACCTCAAGGGTAATGGTCTTACCAGTCAAGGTCTTGACAAATATTTGCATACCACCACGGAGCCTGAGAACAAGATGAAGTGTAGACTCCTTCTGGATGTTGTAATCAGCAAGTGTTCGGCCATCTTCAAGTTGCTTTCCGGCGAAGATCAATCTCTGCTGGTCTGGTGGGATACCCTCCTTATCTTGGATCTTGGCCTTAACGTTGTCGATGGTGTCAGAGCTCTCTACCTCGAGAGTAATCGTCTTTCCTGTTAAGGTCTTAACGAAGATTTGCATACCACCACGAAGCCTGAGAACCAAATGAAGAGTTGATTCTTTCTGGATATTATAATCAGCCAAAGTACGGCCGTCCTCTAACTGTTTTCCAGCAAAGATAAGTCTCTGCTGATCTGGAGGAATGCCTTCTTTGTCCTGGATCTTAGCCTTAACGTTGTCGATAGTGTCAGAGCTTTCCACCTCAAGGGTGATGGTCTTTCCGGTAAGAGTTTTAACGAAGATCTGCATCTGAAATTCAAAAACATAGTAAAATCAATCATCAGCTCCTTATAAAATTAGGTTAAGAACCACAGATCAATTGCAAAATCTTATAGCTAAACTAGAATCAGATCCGATCAACAAACCAAACAAACTAAGATCAATCATCAACTTAATACAAGATTAGGTTAAAAAAAACTCAGATCAGTTGCAAAATCCGATAGCTAAAGCTAGAATCAGATCCGAACAATAAACCAAAACCAGATCTGAAAACAAATCATAGATCGTCGCGTAATTCAGAAGCTATGTATCGATCAAACTCAAATTCTATGAACAAAAAAAGAATCAAAATCCAGATCTACAAAAACTATGAATCCTAATCAACTATTCAGATTAGATCTATCAATGAAACAAATATTATTCTTCGATCAAAGAAAAAAACGAATCAAAATCATAAGAAAATAAAATCTGAAATCTACCTTAATCACACGATTGAGAGAAATGAGAAGATGATATTAGAGATTTAAGAAATCGATTTAGAAGAATCTGAATTGTGAAGGAGATGAGGAAATGGATTAGTTTATATAGAAATGATGAAGAAGATTCGGTCACGAGAAATGTAAGGTGGTGAAGAATTAGCTAATTAAATTTTGACACGTGTACAAAATGACGTGTATTCAGCGTTGTTTACACGCTAGGTGTGGCTTATTTAAAGGTTAAGAAAAGTATTTGTTCTTTGAGGTGATAAACACGACTCGTGTTAATTTTTAACGCCGTCTGTTAGCAACTAATTTAACGCCGTCTATTAATTAGAAGTGGTCAAAATAATCCTAAAATAATTAATTGAGAATCCAATTTAGTAAAACTTAATAAGTATGGAATTATTAATTTAATTGATAAATTTTAAAAAATTTATGATTTAGAAGATATTTTTAGGTTAGAAATAAAATTTAATTAAAGATTTATTCTCTTAGAAAAAGAAAAAAAAGTAAATATTTTTAAAATATGTTTTTAAATAATATTTTAATGTTTATTAAATTTAATATTTATTTACTATATTTTATTTTTAAATTCACAAATATTTCATAGATATTACAACTTTTTATCAAAATATTTGTATTATATTAATCAAGAAATTTTAAAAATATTAAATCGACCNTAATTGAAAATAGAATTTTTGACATTTTTTATTTTGGAAACTAATTATTACCTAATTCATCTTTAAAAATTCATATATATATACTTCTTGGATGAAAACTTTTATAACACAAAAACAAAAACATCTCAATCTAGACGATGAAAAATATCATTTTTTTCTTAGTTGTTATTACTTTTTGTATTGGATCTAGCAATGGTAATGTTTTTGAAAAGAACTTGGTATCTTTCAAAAATTCTTTTACCAACAACAAAGATATTCTCTCAGTTCATTGCATATTAGATAAACAAGATCTTGGACTTAACTTTGTGAATAGTCCAAACTTATATTCTTTTAAAGTTGAGGGTAAACTTATTGGTAGAACAGTTGCTCAGTGTGAATTAAGACATGGAGTTAATTTTCAATATTTTATAAATTTTAAAGCATATGATGAATTTATCAGAAGATTCAGAGGAACATATTCTTATGAAGCTAGAGATGATGGGATCTACTTTTCAGAAGATGGTGAAGCTTCGAGGCTTACTTATTCTTGGAATCAGATGCATTAAGTTATATTTATTTTTCTTCTTTCTTATTAAATTTATTTATTAGATATAATGTATTGGATTTTAAATAATAAATATTAATGCTAATAAATTTTATTTTATGATTCAAAAGAATCAACATATTTTACAACAGATTTGTTCAATATATAAAAATATATTCTGCTCTTAGAAGATTTTAAAATTTTATATTTTGCATCCTTGTAAAAACCAATAAAATTTCATATAAACAGATTAAATTTCATCTTTTTTATATGAAATTATATCAATGCGAAACACTTTATTCCTTTTTTACTTTATCATAAAATAATTACTTCTTGCGAAATAATAATACATGTGTGTAATATTTGTAAAAAAACCTTATAATATTTAAATTTAAAATATAATTTAATTACACATGTTATATCCTCATTAAATACTAACTTTAGAAAAATAATTTTGAATATTTGCTCAAACATGAGTTTTTTTTTTTATCTTCAGCTATTAGAAGCCGGTTCAGAATATGAAGCGATACATTATATTTTGGTGTTATAATTACACTACGGTTCGATTTTAAACCGGTTTTCAATTTGATTTTCTTAGGTTTAACCGAATTGGTCAATTTTCACGTTATGCTGCCACGTGGGAATCGCACTTGATCCCTAATCCTATGTGGCAATACTGAGAATCAGTAGGACACGTGTCAATATATTAATGGCTAAAATCGTATCCGAGTTATCTAAAGAAGATATCGTTTGCACAAAGACCAAATTTATAACTCAACAAAATCTCCACTAATCAATTATACAAAGCAGAACAAAAATGGCTCAAGCAGTGACTTCAATGGCTAGCTTACATGGCTCATCTCAGACTGTCCTTGAAGGAAGTCTCCATATCAATGGCTCAAACCGTATGAACATCTCCAGAGTCACGGTTGGGTCTCAGAGAACCGGACTTGTGATTAGAGCTCAGCAGAACGAGTCAGTGACTGAAACTAGTCGCCGATCAGTGATTGGGCTTGTAGCAGCTGGTTTAACCGGTGGTTCGTTTGTCAAAGCTGTTTTCGCCGAAGCTATCCCGATCAAAGTTGGTGGTCCTCCGCTTCCTTCCGGTGGCTTACGTAAGTAGAACTAAAAATTTTGGTTTATTTTATTATTTTCCGGTTTGATTCGGATCTGGTTTAGTTTTTTTCACACTTAAACCAAATGAAAATCCGGTTTAACTGCTTATTTGTTGATTTTAACCGCATAAATCAGATAAATAAATAAGATTATCCTTAATTGTAGATTTTATTTATCCAATTTGGTCGTCCAAAGCATCTCACAAACCGGTTTTAATTGAATTGTAGAAATTGGTTAAGAAAGTTTAAATAAAATCAGATAAATAAATAAAATTATCCACATTGTTAACAAAAAAAAATTATCCTTAATTGTATATTTTATTTCTTCAATTTGGTCATCTAAACCCATCTTACAAACCGGTTTTAAGTAAATTATAGAGATCGGTTATGTATGATTAAATAAAATCAGATAAATAAATAAATAAAATTATCCTTAATTATACATTTTATTTATTTAATTTGGTCATCTAAAACCATCTGACAAACCGGTTTTAATTAAATTATAGAGATCGATTATGTATAATTAAATAAAATCAGATAAATAAATAAAATTATCCTTAATTATATATATTTTGTTTATTCAATTTGGTCATCTAAAACCATCTCACAAACCGGTTTTAATTAAATTATAGAGATCGGTTTATGTTTGGTTAACTTGTGTGCATGTTTACGCAGCTGGAACAGAGAACTCAGATCAAGCAAGAGACTTTGACTTAGCATTAAAAGATAGATTTTACTTACAACCATTATCACCAACAGAAGCTGTAGCTAGAGCCAAAGAATCTGCTAAAGAGATCATTAACGTTAAGTCATTGATCGATAAAAAAGCTTGGCCATATGTTCAAAACGATCTCCGTTTAAGAGCATCGTACCTCCGTTATGATCTTAACACCGTTATCTCTGCTAAGCCTAAGGAAGAGAAACAAAGTCTTAAAGAACTCACTGGCAAACTCTTCCAAACCATCGACAACGTAAGTCTTTTTAATGCAAGATTTTTTCGAATGTTTAGATTGATCTGAGATTTTTATTTTTCGTATGTGGAAGCTGGACTATGCGGCGAAGTCAAAGAGCAGCCCAGATGCTGAGAAATATTACACAGAGACAGTCTCAAGTTTGAACAATGTTCTTGCTAAGATTGGTTAAAGAAGAAAGACTTGCTTTGTAATGTGTTGTTGTTGATGTTTTTATATCCAGTTACTTCCTCTTCCTCTTTCTCTTCTTCTTCAATCAAAATTATTATTATTATTATTATTTTAATTCTCTCCGTTTCTAAAAGGTTTATGTTTACTAAAATTTACACATAAAAAACAATAAATATGAAGAGTCTTGAAAATGTATACTAGCTAGGATGAGCATTTGCAAGAACTGCTTTTGGTTTGATTATGGCTTATTGGTCAAATTTCAGTAAATTCAATGTGCTTAGTTTGCCATTTCATTCAAACTTAATATTTAGATTTTTTTCATCAAATCACTTTATTAAATAATCAGAATACTCAACAACAATACAAAATATAAAATTAAATTATTACATAAAAATTTATGCATCATACATTAAAATAGTATATAAACAGAATTTCTATAAGTTTTTTTTGTAAACTAATCTTATACATATATTCGGTTTTAAAAAATCTTTGATATATATTGATTTTAGGGTTATCTCATGTTTCCTCTGAACTATGTAGCTTCTGCATATATTTTCCAAATTTTTTATTTCTTGATGTTTCTCCTTAAACTATAAAAATTTTGTATAATTATAGCTAGATTATTTTTCTTCTCATAATTCTTTCTAATTAAAATTTGAGTTCAAATTTTTTAATTTGCAATTGATTAAACACAAATTAACATAGAAACTACATAATTGAAGAGAAAATAGACGAGCAACCCTTGATTTTATTATCTTCTATTTATCGATTTTTTTAATTGAAAAATTAAGGAGAACACATGAAAAATCTACTAATTTTGTAGGTGAAATGTCAAATCACAAAAATCTAAGTAACATGACATCATGACTAGATCATTCACTAGACGTAAAGAGATGATAAGATAGTGGAAAATAAAAGAAAAGGTATGTCAACCTTTTCAGTCTTATTTTTATTATCTTAAATTTGCTGTCAAATAATAAATATATATTATTATTCGATCATCTCCATGTTTTAAGAATCTTGTTTTTGATTCTACATTAATGCTTTCCTCGTAATAACTTCAACCAACTCGTTGACTCAGCAAAGCCTTCATGTAGGGCTGACCGAGTTCAGATTTGGTTCATCTTTTTAGATTACCAAATTGAAATATATTAAAAATCGAATATAAACTGATTTAATTCGGTTAGTTTTGATTCGATTTTGCAGAATAAAATATTCGGAATAGAAATCAAACCCAAAAAACAAAAATCAAACCCGAAAACCCATAAAATCTAAGAAACTAAAAGTTCCCAAAAAATTGAAACCGAACCGAAGACAAAAAGTATTTAACCCATATTTTAATCGGTTTTAGCACCTAAACCGATTTAATTTCGGTTTATATTTCTAGATCGTTTTTAAAATTTCGGGTTTATGCCCACCCCTCTCATGTGCTAAGTTCAAAGTAAGTTTATACATATATATAAACAAGTTCCAAGTAAGTTTTTATAGCTTTTGCACCTAAAAAGAAACAAAAATACATCAGCTTGTGTTGGATCCAATTCTTGAATCCTGAAACAAGTGTATGTTCTACAGAGCTCTCTTTTAATACTTTGAAAATGGATGATAAATACGAGAACCAAGCTCCTGAAAAGCTTCAGGTAAGTTTCCACAAAACTCAGATCCAAAATCTTTAATTATTTTTTTAATTATAAATATCAAAATTTTTAGTTTATTTCTTAATTTGTAAAAATAGGGGAAGCTTGAAGCAATGGTTGTTTGTTGTATTCTTGGAATTGGATCTCTAGTTTCTTGGAACAGTATGCTCACTATCACAGACTATTACTACCAAGTTTTCCCGGTTCGGTTTCGGTTTGGTTCATTCTCTTATTCGATATTGGTTATTGAAATCTTTTTTTGTTGTTGTTTACTAACATGTTGACTTTAAATAGTGTGACCTAACAAAGTTAAAAAACAATGATGAAACATTAAAATTTTATTCATTCACTAAAATTTATGCAGTTTAGAAATAATATATGGTATATATAAACTTCACATAATTCATCTTCATTCCTTCTTTTATAGAATGGATTATATAATTTTTTTATTCCTCATCATATTTTGGAGAGGAAGAATAATGAAATATATATATTAAAAACAAAATTTAGTTGAATAATTAAACATATGACTTCAATAAATTTTAATTAAACATAAAATTAAGATGAATATTTTATTTTAAATTAATATTTAACAAATAATTCTGAAAAATATATAATAGAATTATAATAGAAACTAAATTTTAATTTTAATTCGTATTGTAACTAATTAATTTTTATGTGTTAAATTCTAAAATTAAATTTAAAAAATATTTTATATATTTAATTTAAATTTAATATTTATAAAAAAAATTCAAAGATATATAAAAAATGAATCTCCTGTTAAAATATTTTTTTCTAATTTACATTCACATAATCACATTGCTTCTCAAATTTCATTCGTCTTCCTCACTTTTCTTTCTTATATAATCTCATTTAATTCATTCACATTATTAATTTAGTGCTTACATATGTTTCTTGTAGGCTTATCATCCTTCAAGAGTAATAACACTTGTATACCAACCAATGGCTCTTGGAACAATCTTGATTCTTACATATCATGAATCTAAAATCAATACCCGGAAACGGATCCTAACCGGATATATTATATTCACAATATCTACATTATTACTCATAGTTGTAAGTTCTTTAACTCATGCATGGTTTACTTTCAATATGTATTTTGATTATGGACTTCATATTAAAAAAAACCTTAAAAACAGTTGGATTTGATAACAAAAGGACATGGTGGGATTGGTCCTTATATGAGTTTATGCATGATTGTTGCTTCTTTTGGTATTGCTGATGCTACTGTTAAAGGAGGAATTATTGGTGATTTATCTTTGATGTGCCATGAACTCATCCAGGTTTACAAACTTTTATAAATTTTTTTTGTAAATCAGTTTTATGCTATGTTTTAAATTCGTTAGGAGTAGAGCGCTCGGAGTCGGAGTAGCGTCTTAGTAAAAAAAAATCGGGAATTAGTGTTTTTGAGTTTTTTTTTAAAAAAAATTTTAATTTTATTATTTATAATATATACAATTTAAAAAAAAATCTAACTAGTGTATTGTATATCAAATGTTTTAAAAAATAAAGTAATGAGGTTTATTTCACTCCATGATAGATCTATTGGATCTTTTAATAAATTTTTAAAACTTTGGATAACAATTACTAACCAAATTTTTATTAAAGTTTGTAAAAGAAGAATAATAAGTGTTATTTTAATTTTTACAAATTAAATGAGGTTTATTTCACTCCATGATAGATCTATTGGATCTTTTAATAAATTTTTAAAACTTTGGATAACAATTACGAACCAAATTTTTATTAAATTCTGTAAAAAAGTTGACCATAGTTTTCTTTTAACTAAAGAATCGGTTAAGCGGAGATTAATCGATAAAAAATTATTTAGAAATTAGTCGTTCCGATTATGAAAAACGCGGTAGTAACCTACTGTATAACGATTAGATGACCGCTTAGTCACCATTTTTAGAAAGAAGTTTTAAGTTAACGATTATTTTTAATTACACATGTTTTTGCTTCTTTGTAGTCATTCATGGCCGGTTTAGCTGTATCCGGTGCCTTAACCTCAACACTTAGGCTAATAACAAAAGCAGCCTTTGCGAAATCAAATGACAGTCTAAGAAAAGGAGCAAGTGAGTTTAATATTTGTTGGAGTTCTCAAATAATCCAAAAAAAAATCTACTAATATTTTCATTTCTTGATTAATTTTTTTTTCTCCTTTTGTAGTGATATTCTTAGTAATCTCAACATTCATAGAATTCCTTTGTGTGATTTTATATGCTTATGTGTTCCCAAAACTTCCAATCGTTAAGTATTACCGAAGAAAAGCCGCTTTTGAAGGATCCAAAACTGTTTCTGCTGATCTTGCTGCTGCTGGTATCCAAAATCTATCAGATTTGGTAAGCTCGTATTCCTTAAGAATCTTTAAAATTCTTCAATATTGAGGATAAATGTCCCACATCGTAAAATAGATAAGAGATCTTTCTAATATATAAATGATATGTTTCAATGTATTCATTGTTAGTAGGTTTTGAGTTGGAAATCCATAATCTAACAAGATATCAAAACTCGATCTATACGTTGTTAAACCTGATCCATACGTTGTCCAGTCCATCAATCGGTCTGACCCAAAATCTGGTCTACTGATCTTTATTCTTTGCCTAAAAATACCGAAATATATGGCTAGAAAAACTATCATCTCGAGGGACAATTGAAAATAAATGTCTCACATCGAAAATTAGACAAATAATCTTACTAATATATAAATAATATGGATTATTAATTAGTTTTGAGTTGGAAACTTATAATCAAACATCCAAAAATCTATTCTTTATTGAATCTTTTCTTTTTAAAGATTCTGCACTCTTTAACAATGTTTAGTTTCTTGATTATTTTCTATGCAGACTGATGATGATTCCAAGACTCAAAGACTAAGTAAAAAAGAGCTATTGCTTCAAAACATAGACTATGCACTAAGTCTATTCCTCATCTATGTTTTGACATTATCCATTTTTCCCGGTTTCTTATACGAGAACACGGGACAACATGGCCTAGGCACTTGGTATGCGCTTGTCCTCGTAGCAATGTACAACTTTTGGGATTTGGTTGGGAGGTATGCTCCCCTTATGAACTGGCTGAAGGTTGAGAATAGAAAAACACTAACGATTGCGGTTTTGTCACGTTATATCCTCGTTCCGGCGTTCTACTTCACCGCGAAATATGGCGATAAAGGATGGATGATTATGCTAGTTTCTGTTTTGGGATTAACTACTGGCCATCTCACTGTTTGCATTGTTACTATAGCTCCTAAAGGATACAAGGTAATATATAATCTTTTCATATGAGTTTAATTGTTTCTTTATGATTGCATTTATATATATGACCATGAACATTTATTTAATTAGGTCAATAACTATAGATGTTTTATTTTCTTTCACAAAATATAAAATGTGTGTTTTCTATATATGTACTAAATAATGATCCACATATATATGGGTTTTAAAAATCACATAAAAATAATTTAGTAACCCATTAAAATAGAAAGTAAAAGAAAAAACTTAAAAAAAAATCATTCCTAAAAAATAACTATATAAAAATATATCCGATTGATGAATTTCTAAATTTTAATATAAATTAAATTTATACAAAATATTAGATCATTATCACAATTTCATCAATAATATATCACTATCATAAAACTAAATATAAACAAAAATAATATAAAATATTAAATTTATAAAATATAATTACATATGTTACAATCTTATCGATCAATCGACATGTGTCGCGCTAATGAGAATTTTGACATGTGTTGATATTTCGGGAAAGTAGATTGCATTTTGAAGAAACGATTTTAATATGAATGAAAACAATATTTTTGACATTCAAAATAACGAAAAATTATAAAAAAAAACAACAGCTACTATCTGCATATTTATTATAATTTTGTATATTGTGAAGGGTCCAGAGAAGAATGCTTTAGGGAATATGTTGGTGATTTTTATATTAGGAGGAGCACTTACAGGAGTTTCTTTAGGTTGGTTATGGCTTATTGGTAAGAAGAATGTGTATTGAGTTAAGTGTTTAATAATGAAAAAAAAAAAACAAGGAAGAAAATATATAAGAATTGTAATAACTATTTTGAGGTGAATTATTATGTAAATGTTTCACCAAATTGGCAAGTTGTATTCCATTTGTTCAACTTCATCAATCTATTTGTGGTGAAGTATACTTTTTGATTTTGTAAATTATGACACTATTTTATATTCTCATTGAAAACTATTTCGTAATGAATGGAATGGTCCATATCTTGTATATGTTATTAAGATTCATTGTCCAGCTTTCGATATGAGATATTTATTTTCAATATGTCATTTCGAGATGATATGTTTAGGTTCTCCCGAGATTTGATGGTTTCTCTGTGAAAAACTAGAAGCAATAAGAACAGATGGTGTCTTGTACAAGAAGTTAGATGAGGTTCTAGTTGAGTTCAAGAACTAGGAAACTGAGCCGCCATTAAACAATCTTTTTGATAAGATTTAACATTAGTTCAACAAAGTTAAAGGAGATAATGAAATGTGTTGAGAGAACAAAAGATGAAGAAGCTAAAAATGTTTCTTAGACACTATATTAACATTGATGTCTAAGTTCTTGTTCAAGTCAAAGAAACAATGGTTTGTGTTTCATCAAATTGCATGGAGTTGGCACTAAATGACAATGAAAGACTTGAGAAAGAGCTAAGAGGCTATGGAGAGCTTTTCAGTTTGCTTTCAAGGTTCACACTACAAGAAAACGCATGGATTTCCGACGGTTGTATATCCGTCAGAATTTCCGACGGAAACCAATTGCTAACCGAGAAACCTAAACCGTCGGAATTCCGTCGGAAATTAACAAGCTTCATCACATGTTTTACTCTTTGGAAACCAAGAAGACATGGATGCTTGAAGATGGTTACAATATATTACATGACATATGAAGCAATCAAGAAAAGATCTTATGAAATGAAAAAGTCAACGCAAAGGCTATCATATGAGATGACAAGTTTCAAAAGAATCCATCAAAGTCAACGCGAAACTCATCTTCCATGATCTTGTCATTATCATCTTTATGATCCTTGCTTTTTATATCTTCTTGAATCATATCAAAGTCTTCTTCAACTTCTAAAGTTTTTTGAGACAAGAAGGTTACTCTCTTCACTTCCCTTTCATCTTCTATAGTAACTATAGAATCTGTCAAGATCCAATCATAGTGATTAGATAATCAAATCTTGGAAACAAAACCCTAGACTTGAGTTTATATCAACTTACTTAGCTTTCTCTTTGCTGAAGAAGTGTCTTCTTTGCCTTTTTTGTTTGGTTCCATGAGAGAAGATGAGCTTGAGAGTTCATAAGAAAAGATAATGATGTTATCTTTTGACATTTCAAGATGAACATATATCTCTTTACATAAACAAACAAAAGACTAGTGGATATGTTCAATAATGATCTTATGTTTATGAACTTAAATATAAATAGAGGAAATGTGTCATATGTAGCCATCACTGGTTATACTTAGTTAATCGTTGGCTATGTTTATAATTTTCTTAATTTTAATTTTTACTATTTAATATACGGTTATTGTAACTACAACTAAGTAACTTTTGGTTATATTTATAATTTTTAATATTAATTTTAATCATTTAATATACGGTTAAATTTGATTCATGATATTTGAATTAATATTTATTATATAATTGATTTTATATATATATATATATATAGTTTTATTTTTAAAATGATTACGGTTATAATAGTACGATTACACCATACGGTTAATTAACAGATTTTATACGGTTATAATTAATAATGGTTGTGGATAATAATTTACAGTTAACCAAAACCAATATATTTCTTCGGTTCACGGTTATTAACCGTTTAATACGGTTACAATTTGGTTACAGTTAAAAACTAAACGGTTACCGTACAAAATAAGTTACGGTTAGGGTTTGGTCATGCTTAGTCGTATGACACAAAACTTATTCATTATATATTTACAGTAGAAATCAAATGAAAACAATATCAAGATAAAATAAAATAAAAACTTACAAAAATTTAACAATACATATATATATAATGCAATGAGTTTACAAAACTGTATTATACACAATAACAACTAAATTAACTATATTTGATCATCCATCACCTTCCTTCTAAAATAGAACTGTTCCAAGATGATAAAGACACAGACAAAGACTGAAGTCTAAGTTGTTCTATTGTTGGATTTGATGAGCTTCCATACCAAAACTCTCTGGAGCTTCCATGAGATCCCATCTTCTTAAGCATCCATGTCTCAATATCTTCATTACTTTCAGCTTCAAAGACTTCAGATTTATCACCTTCAAACACTTGAACCACTTGTCTCATTGAAGGTCTTTTACTTGGATCAGGATGTGCACAAAGCAATCCAAGTTGTAAAACTCTCTCAGCCTCATCAATGGCTTCTGTTATAATCATCATCATTCGTGGATCTAGCGCATTTAGAAGCTCGCCTTTTTCCATTAATCCCCAAACCCAATCCATTAATGGTTTCTTCCCTTCTTCAATTGGTCTTCTTCCACACATTACTTCAAGAACAAGTATCCCATAAGCAAAAACATCGGTTTGTGTCGATGCACGACCGGTCTTAACCACTTCAGGAGCTAAATAACCAGCTGTACCAACCACTCTTGTGGTCCTAATGGCTTGTTCATGTCCATGAACTCGAGCTAAACCAAAATCACTAAGCCTCGGTATCATTTCGCGATCAAGCAACACATTGCTAGCTTTAATATCTCTATGTAAAACCTTAGATTCCCATCCTTCATGTAAATACAATACTCCATAAGCTACACCTTTCAAAATCCGAATCCTTTCTTCGCAACTAAGCGTAGTTTTGTCCTCGTCGAAGATCCATCGGTCTAAACTACCATTCTCCATGTAATCATAAACCAACATGAAACTACCAACTTCTTTCTTACACCAACCTCTTAAAGAAACTAAATTTCGATGTTTTAACCGACCAAGACTCGAGATTTCAGCTACAAACTCTCTCATTCCATCATTACTCTCTTGCGAAATCCGTTTAACCGCAACTTCCACAACTCCTCCTTGTAATAAACCTTTATAAACTTTACCATTCCCACCAATACCAATCACATTCTTCTCATCAAACCCTTTAGTTCCTAATTCAATCTCTTCATACGAAATCCGATGAGGCCAATACTCTAATTCCCAATCCTCCATTAAAGCTCTCTTCTTAGCTCTCTCTAATCTCTTTCTCACCACAACAAACAACACAAAACTCACCAAACCAAGAACTAAAACACAAACCACTACAATCACAGAAACAAACCATGTCGATTTAAAAATCGAATCTTTTGGTATAACAAAAGAAGGTAAACCAGTAGTGATCAAACTATCACTTAATGAGAAATTAGAGTTACTAAAACTCCAAGCTAAGATTTTATGACTCTGAACTAATCTCCCTGTAGCTGCAGTAAACCCAACAAACATCTCATCTTCAACAACATCAGAAAGATTCAAAAACCTACTAAGTAAAGGAACCTTAGGTCTAACCTTACCAGCAAGTTGTATAGTAACATTAATAACAAAATCTTTATAATCAATCCAAACTTGATAATTTCTTCCATTGTTAAGCTTCAATGGTTTAAAAACTCCATCTTTCTCAGACCAATACCCAGATGTATTAGAATACATTGAATGAAGTGAATTAACATCAATTCCAATATGATTATCATCAATGTCACTAAACTCTTGATTAGCAAAGACATCAAATTCAACACCAAAGACATGATTTTTAGAGTTACCATTATTAGTTAAATTGAATAAACCCAAGTGTTGAGCAGAGCTAGAACCATTGATTCCAGTATAAGGTGTGAATAAGAAAACAATACCATGACCAGGAAGAGTGTTTTTATAAGGAGCCATTGAGAAAATGAATGAAGTAGAGAAAGGTAAAACAGAAGAAGTAATTGAATCTTTTGTTTTAATGGGTTTGTTGTAAAGAGCACGACCTGTTGCAAATGATGTTTGGTTTGTTAAAGTTAAGATTTTGGATTCGATTTTTGCGATTCCATAGAAGGAGATGGTTGATGAGTTACTGAAGGTGTTGAAGATGAAATCAATAGATGAAATTGAGTTTATTTGAAGGATTAGAAAAAGGGTATGAAGAAAGATAAGAGCTTTCATGGTAGAGGAAGAAGATGAAGATGAAGTTGATTATAATTTGGGAATTGATAATAATGGTTTTGAGTCAGCACAGTTGTTGAAAGAGAAAGGTGAAGGCTTTAGGCAAAGGTTTGATATTTTATTTTTTAATTCTTTGTTTACTGTTTTTGTTTTGTTTTGTTTTTGCAGTCAAAGGTTTGAATTTTGGGATTTGGGTTATGTGAGTTGGACTTTATGCTCTTGCTTTCGTCATTGTGTATATATATGTACGTATTAATGAGTTTTCAATTTTATTTTTATGTAATTATTATTATTATTATTATAAAAACTGTATTTATTTACTACTTAATTTTAAAATATCATTTTCTAGATACAACAAATATTATGTACGATATTTTTATTATATGTCAATTTAAATTTAATATTTCTACGTTTTATAATACATGTATTTTTAAGTTTTTATTTATTTCATTATAAATATAAATTTAGATTTTTAATACATATTTTAAAATAATATTTTGTTATTATCTCTACTAATTTTATCTAATTACTAATCAAACGTTTTAACTAGTACATTAATAAAAATAAAATCAAGAATTATAATTTTTAATAAATATGAAAAAACCTAAAAATTACGAAAAATGAATATAAACTGATGGTTGTACTACATTAATACTATAATGTTAGTCATAATTAAATATATTAAATTAGATAGTATTATAAAGAACCTAAACTATAGAAAATAAAATCTAATAATTTTATGATTAGTATACACTTAAAAAAAATTACCTTAAACAAAGTTTATATGTGAAAAAGTAAAAATTTACATTTAAGACCGAAGTAATACTAAATACTATTATTTCAAGTTTTGTAATCAATGAATTATTTATCATATTAATTTGGGGACTTATAATTTTGAGCAATAATAATTCAAAGGGAAATTTGAATTATTCTTCTTTATTTATTTTCTTCATTTACTGTTTATTCCCGTCAAAGGTTATGACTTTTTTGGGATTTGTAATTTGTACTTTGTACCCTTTGGTCTGAGTGTTATATTAGTAGTTTAATACATAGGGGAAGACTTGAAAATTTCCTCATTAAGATGAAATATTTATTACCGTTTTTGTTAAAGCTATATGAAACTATCTACGAAAAAAATGACAAATTATACAAATATTTTAAGCATGGACACCTCATATCTTACCAAACATTTTGTTGAATATAATATTTGCTACTGTTGTGAGTTGTGACAGGCTGACAACAACTACTAAATCATAATTAAATTGTTTTAATCAAATTTAACTGGTGGTTTAATTGTTTTTAATAACTCTGGTAAATAAAAACCTATCCCAATAAGAAAATTGTATCTAATCCGAAAATTTTCATTTAAATTTGAATTGGTATATGCGATTTTATTTGATTGGATGGTAAATATATCTATCCGTGGGTTTTGGATAAATGTAAATCCGATTTGAAATTCGAACTATTGAAAAGGTGTCAGAAAAATTTAAAATTAAATAGGTTTATTAGTGATTATGGTTTTAACTATTTCAAGATTTATAATATATTTTCAGATTGATTGGATAAAAACTTTAAATATAATTTAATTTAACTGATTAAATTTTAAATTTTTGGATATAAAATTAAGTTAATCATGTAACGATTTCAGTTTTTATATTAGATCAATAGAGAAAGTTTTAGATTTTATAATTTTAAATTAATTAGTAACAATTTAGTGTTCGAAATGATTTCTATTGATGAAATACTAAATTTAAATTTTCTAATATAGAAAATCAAACCAAATAATCATCTAAACTAATTTAATATATTAAAATTATTTTATTGGAATGTTGAATCATCTATCTAAATTCAGTTGAGTTATAGAAGAATTTGACATAAAATATTTAAATTATTTTACTGTAATATATAATTATCAATCTGAAAAATTTAGATGAAATAAATTTTATCCAAATTTTATCAGTTAATCTGAATGTTGAGAACTAGTTTTTAATTGAAGAGCTAAACTTCTTTTTAATAATAGTAAAAAAATTACCTAACAGCCTTATATATATTCATAAAAATATATCTAAGTAAATCAAAGTTGACAAGTAAACACCAAAGTCGTAAAAATTTCAGAAACTCAAGTTATTGCAAAGAATTGGGACAATGATGAAATATGAATTTGATTTGTCAAAATATGACAGCTATTGATTATATCATGATGCATTGAATTTTCATAATTGTCAATGATCATATCGAGATGTAAATGACCTTTTTCAGACACAAACGTCTAACTAGTCAAGTTAGTTTGGTTCTATAGGATTAATCTGTTTGAGTTATTTGATTTATTTAATTTTAAAAACTTTCATAGAATTAAACTTAATAAATCTTTTGGTTTATTAATTTAATTTTAATTTTGTTCGGTTCAATTAATTAGGTAAAAGAAATATTTTCGAATTCATTCGGATATTTAGTTTTTTTTTTGTTTATTCAAACAAAAATATACTCCAACAATTTTAACCAAAAAATTGATTAACTCAAAATTATCAATTTATTTAGTTTATTTGGCTTAATCTATTCAATCAATATCTATTTTATCAGAATGAATTAAATAATTAATTATCTTAAATCAAAGCGGACTCAAAACTAAATTAAAATTAAATTTATTCAGATCAATTTAGCCATCTAAAATCAAATAACTTTAAATCGATTTTTCAATTTGATTTTTGGTAAACAGAATAAACCAAACCAAATACCATATTTAACCTCAAAAATATTAATAACAATTTCCATGATGTTTGTAATAGAGCATATATATATATAAATAAATACTTACTGTATTATATATAGCTTACGTCGTACAAAATATATTTAACAATAAAAGTTTAATATGCATGAATATTAATTGTTTTTATTGATAACTTACATTATAGGGGTTTAATCTTTAAAATTAAAATATATATGACGCAACGATTTCACTAACACAAACTATATATATATATATATTTTTTTTTCATCTAAAATCTTTATTAATCAACAAAATTATGGTCTTGATATACAAATGGTAGTAAAAAAGGAAATGAAAAATACATCGACCAATCATGATATGATATAATCACAGTTTTTGCTAAATGATCGGTACATAGATTATGTTTCCGATTTCTAAAGGTAAAAATAATTTCTTCAGACATAATCTTCCACCATCTAATTGTCTCTATATAATTGAGTAGTTTTAGATTTTCAGAACCTCCGTTGATTAGACTATTAATATTGAAATTATCGTCCTCAAACTCAACACTTTGGTATCCATGACTCCATGCAGCATGTAATGTCCCGATTAAGGCTGAACACTCTACTTTTTCAATCGATATTCTGCCTTGAAATTTTTCCATACCACAAACTTGCAATATATCAAGGTTGTTTTGTATTATCCAACCCATTCTAGAACAATTACCATGCACTTGGTGTGATAAATCGTAGTTGTATTTCATTCTTGTCCTACTCGGTGGTGTCCAATGATTTTCTATAGCCGGAGGTGATACTACATCTCGTTCTCGTGTTTCATGTTCCTGTGTTTCATTTAATCATTATGTAATATCACTCTTGACCTTGTTAAGTATCTCTTCAAAACTAAATAATTTCCGATTAAAACGCAGTTCATTTTTTTCTTTCTAAATTCTCTAGAGAAGCCACCAAGGTACAAGTCTTAAAGCTTTGTCAACTTTGTCATGCTTAATTGGAGAATATATCTTACTTTATCCTCAAATAAAGTCAACGGATTTAATAAAATATGACAAGAGATACCCGATACGAGCCATGTTTGCGTTGAACTGAGACATGTGAAGAAGGTATGGTCACTTGTCTCATATCCTATGCAACATCGCATACAAAAATGATTTGTTCTAATATTACGATGTAACAGATTTTTTGCAAGTCCAATAACCTTTGATGCGATTCGCCGAAGGAAGTGCTGTAATTTTGGTAAGACTTTTATCCTCCATGCTAAGGTTGCAATGTGTCCATGGTTATGTAAAGGAGTTTTTTAACACAAACTAGTATGCTCATATAAAACAGTGTAAATCAATCTGTCAATTGCCAAACTTTGCCTAACCTCTATATTTCTTTATGTAAAGACGCCACTTATTAAGTTGACTTTGGTTTCGCTTTTATACTAAGTTAACCTCTGTTTCTTTAAATAAAAGAAAAAAAGTTTATAGACCAACCATTATTTTTATTGTAAAATATACAATCCCAAATTAATTAGAGTATATAAAATGTTAGGGTTTGTATTATTTGAAACGTTAAAAATGATCAATTATATTGCATTAAGATATTTCGAACTTTGGATCCCAACTCCAAATAACTCATTAGAGAATTAAACTATACCATAAACTTTTTACAGTTCATTATATTCTCTTAATAATATATTAATTTTTACTTATATTTTAACAAAAAATATTAATTTATTTTTATAATTGTATTATTCTGGTAAAAAATAAGTTTTGAATGTTCATGATTTAATATAAGTTTTTTGTTAACATTGATCTAACATCGTTAATACTATTCAAAAAACATTGAGTTTTTTTTTTTTTGCAAAATCAATAAAAAATTTATTGATTTAAAAAAATTAAATATAAATTTTAAAACTTTACAGTTTTACAAAATTTATAATTAAATTTGTATAAAAATTTTAAAACATTATGCTTTTATAAAATTTATAATTAAATTATGTTTTTTAAAAATTGATAATTTTTTCAGTAGTTTTCCCATTATACTATACCATAAACTTGTTACAGTTGATTATATCAACACAACTCATTTAAATCAAGTTGCAGATTCACAAAAAAAAACATGTTCTACATGTCTTTACAACCGTCGATCTATAAAATCGCGTTCATACAATCTAACGGTCCTTTAGATCTGTCATAGCTGCCAGCTAATATAAAAATAATATTAAGTAAAAAAAAATCTAAATGTTTTTTTTTTAAATTATTAAAAGAAAATAGGCCCAACAGAAAATATTTGTATAGGGCCCACAATGATTCTGAGACGGCTCAGACGGGCCTGCGGTCGCTATGAGATCTCCCCAAGGAATCTTTTTGGGTTTAAATTGTTTTACATAGGAATCCTAATGGGTCCCACCATATAAGCTCTCTTGACTCTGAAGAAATCACAGAATAGATAGAGATGAAGATAACACTGCTTCAATGGAGATTATTATCTCTTCTTCTATCTCTAATCATTGCTTTGTTCTCCATCTTCTTCGCTTATCGCTCTTTCCAGGTTTTGATTTCTGAAATTAATCTACGTTCTCTATATTACTAATTAACTCCGATATATACTCATAAGTTTGGTTCATCATTGTTACAGACGAACAGATGTAGTCTTCTTCCTCATAATCATTTCTGGATCTCAAGTAAACGCATCGTCACACCAGATGGTCTCATCTCTGGTTCAGGTACGACTCAATTCATAATCGATCTGATTGATTAAGATGAACTTAGGTCAAATTGAATAAATCAAAACACTCTAAGGTCAACTGTAAGTCAGCAAACTCTGATTTGATTTGGTTGAGCAGTGGAAGTGAAGGAAGGTATTATAGTATCAGTAGTGAAGGAAGCTGATTGGTATAAGAACCAAAGGAGTAAAGTGAAAGTAATTGATTATGGAGAAGCTGTACTCATGCCTGGTCTTATTGATGTGTATGTAATCAATATTAAACCATTTTAAATCCCTTTAGATCTTGAAAACTTACTTCACCTTTTTGTTGTAAAAGACATGTTCATCTTGATGATCCTGGAAGAAGTGAATGGGAAGGGTTTAGTTCTGGAACTAAGGCTGCTGCTGCTGGTAAATCATATCTATTCCTCTTATTTTGGGTGCAAATAGTAAAAATAAAATAAATGAATTGAATAGAAAAGATGAAAATATTTTTAATAATCTTATTCAACTACAAAATAGTAGATGAATGAGCTGAACACTTTTTCTTTATATTTTTTTTTCTTGTTGAACAAGTTGAATGATTTTTTCAACTGTTCATCTCAAATGTTAATTCAACTCCTTCAACTCATAAATTTTGGTTTACCATTTGAAGCCTTAGACTCTTCGGCCGCAAATGGTTACACTAAGATAAATAAAATGAACAAAAACTGTAAATGGTAAACCCAAATTTATGAATTAAAAAAGTTGAGTTAACATTTGAGATGAACAGTTGAGTTCACTTTAGGTTTGCCATTTGCTGCATGCTTTGTGTTGACTCATTTGTCTACAGTTTTGGAGCTTTGTATTTTGCCAATTTGTTCAATTTTTTTAAGATAAACAATTTTGTCAACTCATTATTCTCAAATGGTAAAAAATAAGATGATAGAACATTCAACTAGTTCAATTTGTAAATTTATGTATACCATTTGTAGCTTTCTAGTTGTCAGAGTCTTGTGTTTTATTTAGCTTCTTGGTATTTGTGGTATAGGAGGAATCACTACATTAGTTGACATGCCCTTAAATAGTATTCCTTCTACTGTATCTCCAGAAACTTTGAAACTCAAGGTAAGTTATTCACTTTAGTTGTTTTTATTCCAGTTGGTAAGTTCTACACTTTATATAACTTTCTTGTTTTGTCTGAAGTCAAGCATTTTGTGTGTGTGTTTTACAGATCGAAGCTGCGAAAAACAGAATACATGTTGATGTTGGTAAAAAACACTCTTTGCTATTAAACCTTTAACCACATCTGTTGATTAAAGACAAAACATGAAGAAGAACGTAGATGAAGAGAATCAATGAATGAAATCACTATTTCTATGTGATTGACAATGACAATATCTTCATCAATCCTGGTGATCTCCTCGAAAATCTTCTAACAATGGATTATGTGATTTTTTCCTTTTATTTTTCTCCAGGTTTTTGGGGAGGTCTAGTGCCTGAAAATGCACTAAATTCAAGTGCTCTTGAGTCTCTTTTAGATGCTGGAGTTCTTGGTCTCAAGGTAAATATGAAGCTTTTGGTTGTGACTTGAGGTTTCAAGAGTTTTTGTTTTGTTCTAACATAAACATGACTTGTCTCAATCTTGGTTCAGTCCTTTATGTGTCCTTCAGGAATCAACGATTTTCCAATGACAAACATTACTCATATAAAGGTTTTGTTTTCTTAACTCTCATGATTCAAGAATTATCACAAATTAGCTTATTTTTGCTTCTTTTTTTACAGTTCATATTGTTTTGTTTCTGTAGGAAGGGCTCTCTGTATTAGCTAAATACAAACGACCATTACTTGTACATGCAGAGGTCGAATTAGAGACCGAAGAAGATAACGAAAGTGATCCTCGTTCTTATCTAACTTACTTAAAAACCAGACCAACTTCATGGTGAGACACTGACTGAGTTTCCTATATAATTATATCACTGTACCTGCAAATGAATCTTTATTTGATAAATTAGGGAGGAAGAAGCAATCCGAAACCTTTTATCGGTTACCAAAAACACAAGAATTGGTGGTTCTGCAGAAGGAGCACATGTTCATATTGTACATTTATCTGATGCCACTTCATCCTTAGATTTGATTAAAGAAGCAAAAGTTAAAGGAGACAGTGTTAGTGTTGAAACATGTCCACATTACTTAGCTTTCTCAGCTGAAGAGATTCCAAAAGGCGATACTCGTTTCAAATGTTCTCCACCTATACGTTATTCAACCAATAGAGAAAAGTTATGGGAAGCTATAATAGAAGGAGACATTGATATGTTGAGTTCTGATCATTCACCTACAAATCCTGAACTTAAACTTCTTAATGATGGTAATTTCTTGAAAGCTTGGGGTGGAATCTCGTCTTTACAGGTTTAATAAACAATCTCTATAACTCCATAGATATTGATATTATTGAGTAATGATGAAGCTCAATGGAAGATAATTGCAGTTTGTTCTTCCAGTAACATGGTCTTATGGGAAAAACTATGGAGTGACATTTGAGCAGATAGCTTCTTGGTGGAGTGATAAGCCTTCTAAACTTGCGGGACTACAACACTCTAAGGTGCTTTATTATCAGATTAAATAAAAACATAGATTTTATTAGTTCTGGGCATTTTGGGATTCAAACCTATTAATCTGAGATTTTTTTTCGATTTATTCGGTGAATTTTAAAATTTCCGAACAATCTGGTTACTGAATAACCCGATCTGTTTAATCCGATTTCCCAGGATACTTCAATATTCTCTATTTAAGTCAGCTTATAGTTACTGATGAAATCAAAACACTTGTTTGATATTTTATAATCACAGGGAACTATTACAGTTGGGAAACATGCAGATATTGTCATTTGGGAACCTGAATTCGAATTCGATCTCGATGAACATCATCCAATTCACTTCAAACACCCTGTATGTTCATAACCTTTTATACATACATAGAGCTAATGGTTAAATCAGAAATGTCTAATGTTTTATTGTAATGTTTGTTTCCTTTGGTAAACAATATAGAGTATCTCAGCTTACTTGGGAAGAAGACTATCAGGCAAAGTAGTTTCAACATTTGTTAGAGGGAACTTGGTTTTTGGAGAAGGCAAACATGCTTCTGATGCTTGCGGCTCTCTCCAATTCGCGAATTGAAACTAGAAAAAGAGATCAAAGGAGCTTATCTGGATCATTATAAGAGATGTTGATGCTGTGAAACGTAAGTCTTTTACGAAATTGCAAGGTTAAGACTTTTTCAAGCTTATAAGAGATGTTGATGCTGTGAAATGTAAGTCTTTTACGAAATTGCAAGGTTAAGACTTTTCAAGCTTAGGGGGTGTTATTGGATTATGATTTAAAATGATTGTATTGTATTTTAGTTTATGAGGTATTTCAAAATACTACCTAAAATAGTGGTATTTTGATTACTCATGTTTTAGAAAAAGAATACAAAAAAATACATTGAAATCCAAATGTAAATAAATGAAATCAATATTGAATAACACTTGATTTTAGGGGATGTTATTGGATTAGGATTTAAAATGATTGTATTGTATTTTAGTTTAAGAAGTATTTCAAAATACTACCTAAAATGATGGTATTTTGATTACTCATGTTTTAGAAAAAGAATACAAAAAAATACATTGAAATCCAAATGTAAATAACTTAAATCAATATTGAATAACACTTGATTTTAATGTATTTTGAAATCAGTAATCAAATGTTTAATCCAATAACAATGTATTTTATTGTACTTTTTTAAATACATAATTGAATAACATGTGATTTGATTGTATTTTAAAAATACAATAAAATCTATTAAAATACAAAATTGAATAACCCCACCTTAATGTATTTTGAAATCAGTAATCAAATGTTTAATCCAATAACAATGTATTTTATTGTACTTTTCTNGAAATCCAAATGTAAATAAATGAAATCAATATTGAATAACACTTGATTTTAGGGGATGTTATTGGATTAGGATTTAAAATGATTGTATTGTATTTTAGTTTAAGAAGTATTTCAAAATACTACCTAAAATGATGGTATTTTGATTACTCATGTTTTAGAAAAAGAATACAAAAAAATACATTGAAATCCAAATGTAAATAACTTAAATCAATATTGAATAACACTTGATTTTAATGTATTTTGAAATCAGTAATCAAATGTTTAATCCAATAACAATGTATTTTATTGTACTTTTTTAAATACATAATTGAATAACATGTGATTTGATTGTATTTTAAAAATACAATAAAATCTATTAAAATACAAAATTGAATAACCCCACCTTAATGTATTTTGAAATCAGTAATCAAATGTTTAATCCAATAACAATGTATTTTATTGTACTTTTCTAAATACATAATTGAATAACACATGATTTGATTGTATTTTAAAAATACAATAAAATCTATTAAAATACAAAATTGAATAACCCCACCTTAATTAATTGGTAAAATGTAAATACCCAATTTACAATTGATCTTTAATAGTCTTTCCAAGCTTATTGGATATAAATGGGGAATAATGCCAAAATGATCTCATGTTTTCTATTGTGGTCTGCAAGATTTTTTTTTCCAAAAATTGAAATACATATGACTTTATTTTTTTTTCAAAAGAATAAATAAGGTCATTTTAACAAGCATAACCTGTTTAAAAACCCAATCCGTCTAGATTTTAATTAAATTTTTATATCCAAAAACTTAAACCGATGAAAACCTATATATTTTTGTAGATTTGATATAATCCAATTATTATTTAAAATATAATTATAAATTAAAAATATCAATTATTTTAAAATTATAACAATTTAAATATTTAAAATAACAAAATCATTTTAAATTCGGTTTTGGGGAAGTTTGTTTTTTTTTTGTTTTTTCAGGGTTTTGGATTTATTTGGATATTTTTTGAGTTTTCAGATTTTTTGCATGTTTCTACAGATTTTTTGTTTTTTTCAGATTTTGATTTTTTTTCAGATTTTGATTTTTTGGATTCAGTTTCTATTTCAAATTATATATTTTTTTTCAAAACTGAAACCGAAAAAATTCGAACCGAATTAAATTAATTTGTGTTCTGTTTTTAATATGTTTTAATTCGGTTATCCGGAAACAAAAAAATCAAAACTCGAATCCAAAATGTCCACTCCTAGCTCTGTGTTTAAGAAACCTGGTATTGATTTACCTCTGTCTCTGCACTACTAAGCCACGTACTAGTAGTTACAAACCATCTCCGGGAAGGCTTCTGCTTATGGTTTTTTGACATCCTGTTCTTGGTTCCATGCCATTCCATATGTTATGGGCTAATGCATTTAATAATGAGCTTTTAACGTGGGCCTTAAATCTCCACGCGTTTTTTTCTTTCTTCTAATTAAAAAAAAAAAAACAGATTTACGAAATCTGTAAAAAATTGTACGATCGTCAACACCAGAAAATTTTCAAAAAGATACGATCGTCAATACCAGAAGGTAAATCCTTATCCTTATCATCTATTTTAGATCCGATCGTTCCGATCATGATCCATGATTATCTTATTCCCAGATCCAATTAGTACTTAACAAGGAAACAAGGTTGAAGACATGGGAGAGTCTTCGAGTTCTTCTAGCTCATGGAGAAATCAAAAGGATACAGAAGATGATAAGATGATTGCTCTTATATTAACTGAAGAGTATACTAAACTTGACGGTGCTGTAGCTCGACGCTTAGCCAATCTTGCTCCTGTACCTGTACGTTTGATATTTTATATTAACATAATGAAACTTTTTTATATACTTATCATCATATATGTGTTTTCTTTGTTTCTAGCATGTTCCACGGATAAATTCTTATATTCCCAATCTAAATGATGCTAGTTTGGATCACCAACGTCTTCTTCAAAGGTAATTTTTGAATGCTTATACTTGGAACTCTAGCTCGTTGTTATCGATATGTTATCGTAATTTTGTATTATATAAGAAAATATCTTACAGTAATATAAGAAGATATAAGTGTCAATCTACTCATAACCAGTAATTTTCGAGTTGAAAGTTTATTAAGTTTAACATGATATTAGAGCATGAACACACGTTACCCTACCGAACTGAATCGATTTGTCTCTTTGAAAGTGACTGAGTGATCTCGAATTAATCTAAAGTGTGATATTGTCGAGATCAATGGTTAGAAAATATATCACCTCAGATGATGGAAGAGAAGTTGAGTAGTATATAATCCTTAGTTTTCGAAAGAGTGTCATTCTATAGTTGACGTTGTGTTTCCAAAAAAATATCGTTTTACATTTCTAATGCATTTTTAAGTTTAATTTCTAAATTTACTCTTTACTCAAATTTAAAAACATTATATTTGCATTACTGTTATTTAGTTAGAGTTATATTAACTAGGCACATATTTTGTATATTTTAAAATATTTTTTTAATTCTTGTGAAATAAGTCAAAGAGTACTTTTTTGGAAACGGAGTGAGTAAGAGATATGTGTCTATCCACTCATTGCCAATTGATTTTGAATTGAATGTACATTAAATTTTAACAGTATTGTTTTGCAGGCTAAATGTTTATGGTTTGTGTGAGATGAAGGTTTCTGGTGATGGAAATTGCCAGGTGAATCAAAGCCAATACAATTCAAAGAATCTTTTTCATCACATTTAGTTTTCTCTCTTTACTCGAAATGTTATATCTTATTGAGAATGTTAAGTTTCTTTTTCAGTTTCGTGCACTTTCGGATCAGTTATACCGATCTTCAGAATACCACAAACAAGTAAGAGGAGACGTTGTTAAACAGGTGAGATGTCTTATATAGGTTATGACCATTGAACAAAAGCAATGACCATGACTGTGTTTCTAATTGTTAACTTGTTTTTTTTTCTTGTTGTTGCAGCTCAAAGACAATCGCTCTATGTACGAAAGTTATGTTCCCATGAAATACAAACAATATTACAAGAGTATGGCAAAGTATGTTATGCAAATCTATTTGTTTCTCATTAGTTTTCTAAACTAAATGTACTTTGTTTGATCTGCAAAGTTTTTTGTTTCATCTTTAAAATTAAAATAAATGACAGATTTGGAGAATGGGGAGATCATATTACTCTACAAGCTGCAGCAGATAAGGTAAAATTTTCTATTTACTTCAATATTCATAGGCTCATAGTATTCAGTAACTACTTTACTCTTTTCTCAAGAAGAGAACTCTTTTTTTTTTCTCTTTCTTTCTATCTTGTCTTGTTGATGTCGTTTTCTTTTTTCATATGGATTAGTCCTGGTTATTCAGACAGGCAGGTCGGGTTTGGGTAAAACCTGTTTAGGTCGTTTTTTTGTGTTGGTGATCTGTGATCTTACACACGTAATTTTAATATTTTGTGTCGGGTTCGGGTCGGTTCAGGGGCTGAATCTGAAAACTGACAAAACCCCAAATTTAGCATCCATTTAATTGAAATAGTATCTAACACCCGAAATTGTTACACGATAAAATCTAAAATTATACATGAAAATCTCAGATTTGGCAATTACCATGGATCGAAACCAAAAGAAAAATTTTCTGAAAAAAGTCTTAAAGTTTATTTTATTTTGTAAAAAACGGTTTCAAATTTTTGTCTTTATAAAAAGAACCTAAAAACATTTTTGCCCAGGCCCATCAGAAGTTTGAGACGGGCCTAGGAAGCCACGTAAAGTAACCATATACAATATACTCATTTGGCATTATGCATTAGGCACTAGGACCAATATTTTAAAGTAGTTTTCCTCTATTGTCTTACAAAGTTCCATTGTTTCTCACTTTGCATAGTTTGCAGCAAAGATATGTCTTCTGACATCATTCAGAGACACTTGTTTCATTGAAATTATGCCACGACACCAAACACCTAAACGTGGTAAGATTACAAAAATTATTCATTTTAATCTTCAACTTGTCTTTTACTTGATATATAATGAAACTGCAGTCTTATAAAGTTGTGGCTCTTTATGTTTTTTTGCAATGGTGTGCAGAGTTATGGTTAAGTTTCTGGTCAGAAGTGCATTATAACTCTTTATACGATATTCAAGGTTTGTGTTTATGCCTTGTATCAATGTGGTTGATTTGTGATAGTGTTGGGTAGCGGGTTAACCCGGAATCCGCTATCCTAACCCATGGGTTTTTGAAGAAAATTATACAATTCAGATAAATTTCGCATACGATTTCACTCGCAAACCTGTGGAGCCTGCATGACAACTTGTAACATGTCAATATTAATTTTTTATATATAAAATTATTAAAAAACCTTTAAAATCCGCAATACCCGCATAAAATTATTAACAAACTTCTAAAATCCGCAATACCCACAGAAAAACCAGCAAAATCTGTAAAATAGATAGGTGAATTAATTTGTACAAATATAAAATTTTAGGAAAAAATATAAAAATAAAATATATGGTAAATAATACAAATTTTTTATTTTAAACAAATGGTGGGTTGTGGGTTAGCGTGCAGACTCGCGAGTCTAGCATAAAAACCCGTTAAAATGAGTTTCAACCTGTAAAACCTGCAAAAATATGAATTAAAAAAATAAAATTAACCTATACGGTGACGGGTAAAAATCCGCGAACCTATGGGTTAAAGCATATTTTCTTAGGACTACTTTGTGATTGAGAACACTGATATTATTCTTCCTTTATGTGTGTAGCTGCTCCTGTACAGCAGAAGCTAAAGAAAAAACATTGGTTGTTCTAGAAGGCAAGCCTCTTATATGTACAAGAAAAATGTCTTTTTAACATTTTTCTGTATAATACAAACATTTGTTTCTTCACACTTTTGTATCCATACAAATTAGATTGTGTTGTAACATTTTTGTATTATGCGAACATAACTTTCTGTTAAGGCTTTTATTTTATTTTTTTGCTATCTTTTGAAGTTTGTATAATGTATAATTTTTAATTTTTATGATTCTTTATATAATAATCATGCAATTACAAACAAAATGCGGTTGTATATCATATTTTGGTTTTTCATTGGATAATTAGTGTTAAAATTTGGGTAAACGGGTTGGATTCGGGTAAAACTCTATCAGATTCGGTTTTATCGTGTTTAGGAATCTAATATTGAATGAAATAATTTTTTTGAGTTTGGATACAAAAATATTTAGAAAAAATGTTTATATTTAAATTAATTCTTTATAAATATAATTAAAATTTTTAGAGTATTTAAGATACTTGTATAAATAATTGGTTTTGGATTTTACCAAACAGTTTCAAGTCCAAGTTTTTTTCGAGTTTAAGAATCTAGCACCCAATAAAATAAATTTTTAGATTCGGTTTTGAGTTCAGTTAAAACCCATTCGGATTTGTAAATAGAGTCCTAAATTCAAACCCAAACTAAATTTCTAAACCCAACATACCCAAACTCAAATAGGTTTTATCCGAACCCCATCCGCTATCCAAATGCCTAGCCCTAGTTTTTAGGAGTTTGATAAGCTTACATCTAAACAGCTAAACCTAATAAAAATAAAAATCTGTATTAAATGATATACAAGGATATGAATATATGTTTATGTTATTACAACCATTTCAGTTTTTGTCTAAAACAACATCATATTAGAAAAATGTATTAAAAAGAGGATATGTTTTTAAGCAGCTTTAGCAAATCCAACTCTTGCTTTCCCATAATCAAACACAGTATGGTATGATCCCATGAAGACATCACCCAAGATCCTACATTTTTTCGCGATTGAAAAATTTAGTAAGCACATTTGAGATTTTTTGTTGCTAGATTGGATTTTGCAGTTGAGAGAGTTACCAGAGAGGTCCACGAGGCGGCGGAATATCCATGGCTGTGAAGCCACTGTTGCACTGAGTATCAACTCCTTCCCCAATCTTGAATATATACTGATCAATAGAAAAAGCACAAAATAAACTTTAGTTAATCTCATTATGATGAGAATATATATATATTTTTAATATGTATGTAAAATTATATTCAAATAAATAAAGCTTTTTTATGTCCAAGGCCGACTCTAAGATTTAATGGGCTACACACAAGTAGAAATTTATGGGCCTATTAATACTAATTTTTTCAAAAGAAGTTTATCTATTATATAAATATGAATTTTGCCTCGTTAAAACCCTAAACCGAAAAATTCATTCGGACATAAGAGTAGTTACCTCTTGAGGAGAGAGATCAAAGGTTTTGCCACCAATTGAGAATGTGACTATAGGCATAGAGGACACCTTATCACAGTCCACAGCTGATTGTTGATTTTGAGTTGGTATGTGATCACAAAGCTAATGATTTTACAAAAAAATTAAGAGTCTTAACATGTAAGTTTATGTACAAAAAAATTTAAGGTTTCAAGACTCTCTCTCAAAACTCACCTCAGCAGCATAAGCAAGTATCCGTTCTTGTGTTTCATTTTGAGACAATTCACTTTGCATCCACACGGCTGTCATTTCACACGCGCTACACATCGCTTCGTTTAGAATGCTACTCGATGATTCGTCGTCTACAACTGACTGAATCTTCATACTACAAAACAAACATAAAACAGTCTATAGTTTTGATGCCTTACATAATTTTTATTTACTTGAATTATGTAAGGTATTACTTACTTCACATCAAAACCACATATGCCTATCTGTAAACATACCCTCTTCGGATCCTCCTATAAGTCAAATGATTCAAACCTATAAATATGGTTTAAGTGTGAATATTTTATGGTGTGAGGAGTGATTTAAACCTGAGATAGAAGAGAATTCAACATGGTTTTTCCATATTGACCGACTACGGACTTGCATTCACGGCTTGCAATTCCTTGTGCTCCAATTGCATGATTGATCATAGTGATAACAGTCTAAATAAGACAATAATACAAAAGCAGATAAAGACTATTTCATCATGGTTTAGGTTATATGACAATGAATAATCTTCACGAATTTCATTCAAAATCTATCTTACTGATGGACCGGTGAGAAGCGAAGTTCCAGAATCGGCAATGGCAGAACAACCATGAGCACAATATCCTGAATTTTTAAATTTTTATTTAAAGAACTCATTCATGTTAAAAATGAAACATCTTAAAATCTGGCCCATCTCAAAGGATGGGTGGGCCCTTGACATTTGCCTACGTTGCTTCCCCATAGAGACGGGCCTGATCAAAAGCTAAACTTACTTACCGGTTGGCTTGCCAGCAATTTGTAGATCACCCATGTCAAATTGCCAGTAACCTTTATGTGTCACAGGAACATAAGTATGCTCTCCTTTAAAATGCTTTGGATCAACTCCACCAAAAACAATTTCACCACCTTCTTGATCTTTCGGGTTACGGTTAAGCCAGAATGAAAAAATCGGTTCTTTAACTAGACCTTTCTCTACCATGTTGTACCTATAATAAATCACCTCATTCATATTGGATAAAGTCTTTAATTAGATGAAAGAAAATGTTTTCATACCAAACCGGAGTTGTATTTCCTACAGAAATCTCTTTGAAACCCAAACCGAGGATACCATCGAACTTGGCCACCAAGAATGTAATACCAGGCTCACTAGTAGCCTCTATAAACTCCTTTGATAATACATGTCACAAAAATGTAACACTTCAAAAATATGAGATATATATAAAAGCATGCAGATGAATCAGATTTACCTGCTCCTTGATCACAAGTTCACCAACTTTAATATCATCATTGCTAAAGTGACCAGAAATAGCACCTGTCCCATAGCGGATTGACGCGAGTTTACCTACATATGTCAAGAAACATCAAGCTATTAACCTATCCCTTCAAGAAACATCATCAAAGTACCAAAGCTTCAACAACCATATATAACAAGATTGAAATGAGAGAACAAACCATTCTTTCTGTATGTCGATGACCCGCTAGCCTTATACTTGGTGTGAAAGTAACAAGCAACCTGAAAAAAATACTAACAAGTCATATTGTTTTGATTTTTTTGGATTAGTATGCATTCTTAGAGAAAAAGACCCAAGGGAATCTTTAGAAGTTAGGGATTGACGATCTATTTCCACACAAAGTATGACCTATACTATTAGATGCACACAAACTCAAGGGGTCGTTTAAAATCCGCACACCAGGTATGTTCAATCTTAATTCTCACACAAATTAAAAGTTTGAAATCTATTTCCACACAAATACAAAAGTTTGAAAAGTAGATCCACATAAGTATCGGTTTCTGTTGGTATGATAAAAACAATATATTAAGTAACCGATTAACAAATATACTAAACCTTCATTTAACCAATTAAACCCGATTAGAGTCCAATTATACTATGTTGTGGTTTCATGTGTGGAGATTACGGTTTTGGCTCAAAAGCTCCTGGTAATAATAAAAAGAAAACAAATCACAACTAAATGCATACCGATAAGTAACATTTAGTAGATGGTATCCAAAGATTAGAGCTTCCGGTATCAAAGATCACAGTGAACTTTTGAGGTGGAGTACCAATGTCAATCTCACCATAATATTGAGCATCTAAATAGTTTTTAAGAGGAACAATATCCGCTTTTGCATTGAATATGTGAAAGAATTCATTGGTAGCCATGTATCCTCGGTTTTTAAGAAATAACTGAGAAGCTAGCCTGTTGGCTCGGTCGAGATTCCTCTTCTTCAATCCAATTCTAACTATTCCATCAATGTTTTTCTCAGCTGAGGCTGTTGATATAAGGACTAAACATGAAAGCAAGAACACTAGCAAGAAGGGTTTGAACGTAGTTCCCATATTTTTACCTGTTATCAAATAACAATCTCATATCAATCTTCAAGAGCATCCACATAATATTATACCTAGTTGTTACTGTCCTAGTAATATAAGATAATACATATACAAACATTAAGATATCTTAAGACTAATTTGAAAATTTTAAGATTCCTATAAATCAAACCATGATGAGAATATTCCAAAAAACTATATCTATATATAGAAGAAGTAATAGAACACTCACAGAGAAAATGTGGTTAAGAGATTCTTCAATTGACAAGACAAATAAGAATGGTGTAGGTGTTTATATTTATACGTAAAGGACTTGAGAGAAACAATGAACAAAATATTAGAGAAACATAATAAAGTTTATTTTAACTGTCTATTAATAGATAATTAATTTAGCTGTTGCTTGCAAAATTGAAATTTTTTGAAGTATATGGAAGAATTATATATTAAAGTTTTAAATGTGAGTTTAAATTCAGAAGCAAGTGTCACGTTTATGAAACCTTACTTGTTATGCATGGAAATTTTCATTTTTTTACAAGGAAGATATGCAAATTTTTACTTTAATTTAATCGATCCTCGGACTATATTTTTTTTTAATTTTTTTTAATTTACTGACATATTTTCAATTCAAATTTTTTAAATTATATAGGTATTTTAGAAAATTTGTTTTGGTTTAGTTTTTTTTTTATAAATTAAGATTGTTATTGTGGATTTAAAGATATTTTAGATATTAAAATTTTTTTTGAAAATATTTAAAAAAATATGTTTATATGTACATTGGTTAAATCGACTCGGTTTATACATATATTTTTTCATACCAATCTCTGGAGGTTTTCCTATGAGACTAAAAGTTATAAAATATAAAAAAAATAATTGATCTTAAGGTTGTGTGATTGATATTTGATAATTTTCTTAAAATGGAAAATATAAGGTTGCTTTGGTTTGTAGCAGAAGCAAACGCCTTCACGTTGATGATGCTTCCTTAGGACCCATGAACACCCACGTTTCGTTAAGCCTTCAAGTTTCATGTATTACTGTCTAACTACTCTTTCTCATTTTAGGCATTAAAAAGAAAAAAACTTTTGTAAAGTATATAAAAAAAAAAACATATTCTAGTGGAAACACATAAAAGATGTGACTATTACTTTTATTAAGAAAAAATAGTATTATCTTACTTTTTTTTTTTTTTTTTCAACTAGTATTATCTTACTTTATTATAAAAATTCTGATAAATGAAACGTTACATAATTATATAACCCAGAATTTCCCAACTAAGTCTATCTCGGTTTTGGAGCTAGGGCATGGTTATTGTGATTTTGATTCGTTAATCACTAGTTATGTTTATATACTCATTTAATTTTAGTTATAGTCATTTAATATTGGATTAAAACAGTTATAGTTAAAATTAGTTATGTTAAAAAAGGTTACTGTTATATACAATTATACTCCCTCTGTATTTGAAAGAGTGTCGTTTTAGAATTCTTCACACAAATTAAGAAACTTGATTAAAGTTCTATTTTACCCTTTAACTATTCATATAATTACAATTATTAATGTTAGTATAATTCATCATTAACAAAACCGAGATACTCTTTCATTAATGAGTCAACATTCCTTGTTTATTTTATCAAAGCAATTTTATAATTAATACAACAATTTGGAGGCAAACCTTATTTTACCAAATATTTTCATTATTTACGTGAGGTGAAATAACACAAAAAATAATGGAGCCAAATATTTGT
>KE158286.1:0-21309 GCA_000411055.1 Leavenworthia alabamica
TTTGTAACAAAAATAACGTCAAAACACATAAATTTCAATTAAATATTAAATGCAATTCAAAGGTAAACACAAAGACTTGTGAATATTATGAAAGAATAAGCCAAAATATTTTTTTTTATTTTGTAACGGTAGATATTGATTGTTCCTTATTTAAAGGAAGCTTTAGAGAGTTGATAATGACTCATCTAAGCAAAAACAAATATAGTGGAAACATAAAAGGAGAATAAATCTAGGCAATGTAGAGGGTGGTGATGAATTTGAAGTTAATCATATATCTTGATTCTAAGATTATGATTTGCACATTAAGTGGTTGGATTCAAAGATAGAAAGAGAAAATGAGTGATAAGCATAAATATATAAGTTATAGTTAGACCTAAGATCGACGCATGAGAAGATTTTGAAGATGATAGGTAATTAGATTTATGAGAAAAAGAGAGAAACTCAAAATAGAGTTTGACGAAGATATAGAATGAGAAGTTCAACTCGAACTCATTTTGAAGATCAAGACAACTACACAAAGAAGGATCCACAATTTATGTTCTAAGAGTAGAGGAAATGTAATAAATGAAGGTTTTTCTCGTCTACATTCGTCAGGTTTAGAAGTATCCGATTCCATTCTCATAAACATGATTTCTAATGATTCCACATGCATGAGAAATAATTCAAAGGTAATCCGAAGAGATTACGTATTGTAGTCAATGTACAAGGAAATGGTTAGTTTGTGCATTGTTTTATAAAACTATGTATAATCACTTCTTTATGCATCGACGACAATACATAGTCTCTTCACATTACCTTTTCATCTAGTTTTCATGTTTGCGCAATCATTAGAAATCTCGATTTTGATTAAGAATTCCAATACTTTCAAAGCTGACGACAACTAGAAAGACTCTCATTTGGTACGTTTTCAAGATTGTTAGAACATAAATTACGGGTCTTGCTTCGGGATGTTCTCTTGATCTTATAAATCATTTCAAGTTTAGCTTCCGATTCTATATCTTCTTCAAATTCTGCTTTGAATCTCTCTCCCTTATTTTCTCATTAATCTTGTGCAATCATCAGTTTCACAACATTCTCTTGAGTTAATCTTGGGTTTAACCACAACTTCTTCCTCTTACTATGGAAAGTATCATCTGTTGAAAATCCGAATACTACGGAAAAAACTTGTTCTTCATAAAAATATCGTATACGTAGAACCGACTATCAAAAATATTTTTGTTGTAGATTTATCGTAAATATAAATTATTATTATATTTATAAAANTATAAGTTGTAGTTAGACCTAAGATCGACGCATGAGAACATTTTGAAAATGATGATTGCACAATAGTTTGAAAAATATATGGAATGGGAAGCCGAGTTTGAACTCATTTTTAAGATCAAAACAACTATTCAAAGTAGAACCCACAATTTATGTTCTAAGAGTCNCGTGAACAAGCTCGAATGCATCCACGGACCATGTTAGTGAGTATACTTGCCATAAGCCAAGTTGTTTTCACAGGCTTTAAGTCCCGGTCGTTTTAGTCTGGCCTGACCCATCTATAAGCTTGGTCTCTGGTTTGAAACCTGAACCTACCTATTATCTGAGTCTGCAGGCCACGGGCCAGCTCGTGATCAACTTGAAAACTGAAAAGTTACAAAGTAAAATGCCTAAAACATATTGGTCCTTCTTTAAGCCCATTATTACATAACTAACTCTAACCCTTGATCCAACCAATTATTTCCCCAAAACATCATATTATAAATTCTATAAGAATCTAATGAAATACCAATTTATAAATAAAAATAAAATAACATATAAATACCAAAAGCAAAAAAAATTTATGTATTGATATTTTAAATATTTTTATCTATTCAGTTTAGGATACACTTTGAAAAAAAATTAGATTAGAACAGTCAAAAATGGAGATTGGAAATCTTATATTGACTAAAGATACCATATCTTCAATATTAAACTGTATTTTCGTCCATGTGAGTTTTTAACTTATCAAGCATAATTGAAATTATATTTTTAGATCAGGAAGAAACAAAAAAAACATTTAAATGAAATTAAATTGTTTCCATATGAATATATTTTGATACGTTTGTTTTTTCGGCCGTAACCGCTTTTGTTTTGGTATGTTTCGTATAAATTCACATATGTAATAATGATTATTGACGTTATTTTGTAACAAAAATAAAGTCAAAACACATTAATTTCAATTAAATATTATATACAATTCAAAGATAAACACAAAGACTTAATAGTTTGAAAGATTAAACAAAAATATTTTTATTTTATTTTGTAACAAAATTAACGTCAAAACACATTAATTTCAATTAAATATTATATACAATTCAAAGATAAACACAAAGACTTAATAGTTTGAAAGATTAAACAAAAATATTTTTATTTTATTTTGTAACAAAATTAACGTCAAAACACATTAATTTCAATTAAATATTATATACAATTCAAAGATAAACACAAAGACTTAATAGTTTGAAAGATTAAACAAAAATATTTTTATTTTATTTTGTAACAAAATTAACGTCAAAACACATTAATTTCAATTAAATATTATATACAATTCAAAGATAAACACAAAGACTTAATAGTTTGAAAGATTAAACAAAAATATTTTTATTTTATTTTGTAACAAAATTAACGTCAAAACACATTAATTTCAATTAAATATTATATACAATTCAAAGATAAACACAAAGACTTAATAGTTTGAAAGATTAAACAAAAATATTTTTATTTTATTTTGTAACAAAATTAACGTCAAAACACATTAATTTCAATTAAATATTATATACAATTCAAAGATAAACACAAAGACTTAATAGTTTGAAAGATTAAACAAAAATATTTTTATTTTATTTTGTAACAAAATTAACGTCAAAACACATTAATTTCAATTAAATATTATATACAATTCAAAGATAAACACAAAGACTTAATAGTTTGAAAGATTAAACAAAAATATTTTTATTTTATTTTGTAACAAAATTAACGTCAAAACACATTAATTTCAATTAAATATTATATACAATTCAAAGATAAACACAAAGACTTAATAGTTTGAAAGATTAAACAAAAATATTTTTATTTTATTTTGTAACAAAATTAACGTCAAAACACATTAATTTCAATTAAATATTATATACAATTCAAAGATAAACACAAAGACTTAATAGTTTGAAAGATTAAACAAAAATATTTTTATTTTATTTTGTAACAAAAATAACGTCAAAACACATTAATTTCAATTAAATATTAAATACAATTCAAAGGTAAACACAAAGACTTAATATTTTGAATGAATAAACCAAAATATTTTTATTTTATTTTGTAACAAAAATAACGTCAAAACACATTAATTTCAATTAAATATTAAATACAATTCAAAGGTAAACACAAAGATTTAATATTTTGAAAGAATAAACCAAAATATGTTTTTTATTTTGTAACGGTAGATATTGATTGTTCCTTATTTAAAGGAAGCTTTAGAGAGCTGATAATGACTCATCTAAAAAACATTTGATTCTAATATTATAATTTGCACATTAAGTGGCTGGATTCAAAGGTTCAAAGAGAAAATGAGAGATATGCAGTAAGTCTGGGCACGAAGCGAATATTCGGTATTTTTTTACTATTCGTGATTCGATTCGTTTCTGCAGAATAGTTAATATTGTGATTCGCTTCGATTCAAAAAATTTCGAATATTCGAAATTTTTTGTAATATTCGCAAACTATTTGCTTCGCTTCGATTCGTCATTATTGTCTAACTTTGATTTTTTTATCATAAATTTTTAATATATACAAAATATTTTTAAAATATCTGGATATTCGAACAAAATATTGTTTTAAATATTCGAATATTATGATAATATAGAGAATATAAAATTTATTCATGAAATAAAGCACCACAATCATTAAACTTTCTGTTTATAAATATATATTTATAATTATATATTTTAATTTTAATATATTTATATATATAATAAATATCTGAATCGAAGCGAATATTCAGTCATTCCAAAAGTGGTATTTGATATTTGATTCGTTTTTTACGAATACTAGATTTTGCTATTTGATTTGCTTCGAAAAATTATGAATATTCGAATTTTTAGATTCGAATCGAATTAAATACCGAATCTAACGAATATTTCGCCCAGACCTAATATGCGGAAAAATATAAGTTGTAGTTTGAAGAAGATATGGAATGGGAAGCCGAGCTTGAACTCATTTTTAAGATCAAAACAACTATTCAAAGTAGAACCCACAATTTATGTTCTAAGAGTCNTATGTTCTAAGAGTCGAGGAAATGTAATAAATGAAGATCTTTCTCGTCTACATTCGTCAGGTTTAGAAGTATCCGATTCCATTCTCATAAACATGATTTCTAATGATTCCACATGCATGAGAAATAGTTCAAAGGTAATCCGAAGAGCCTAAGTATTGTAGTCAATGTACAAGGAAATGGTTAGTTTGTGCATTGTTTTATAAAACTATGTATAATCATTTCTTAATGCATCGACGACAATACATAGTCTCTTCACATTACCTTTTCATCTAGTTTTCATGTTTGCGCAATCATTAGAAATCTCGATTTTGAGTAAGAATTCCAATACTTCCGAACGACAACTAGGAATCTCATTTGGTATATTTTTCAAGATTGTTAGAACATAAATTGCGGGTCTTGCTTCGGGATGTTCTCTTGATCTTATAAATCATTTCAAGTTTAGCTTCCGAGTCCATATCTTCTTCAAATTCTGCTTTGAGTCTATATCTCTTATTTTCTCATTAATCTTGTGTAATCATCCGCAACATTCTCTTGAGTTAATCTTGGGTTTAACCACAACTTCTTCCTCTTATCTCTATTTTTAATCTTTCAGTTTCTGAATTCATTCACTTTATATGCAATTATAGTTTTCATAATCATATATAAAAATCAGTTCAAGTTCATCTTTGCTCTTTATATTTTTCTTTCTTTTATGTTTCTTTTTAACCGTTGAGTTATTTTCAGCTCTAGAAAGCTTCCGTTACCGTTTCTCCTTGTTCCGTTACCTCTATGTAATTTATACTATTTGCATTTAACATTGAAATAAATGTCTTTCCCACATTTAATACATATAAAAACCATATAATAAAAAATTATGTGTAATTATAAACTGCGATTAATTTTTTTTTTAATATTGGAAGTTCAAATCCAAAGACGGAAAATCTTTTAGGTGGAACCCACATCAGATTAAATTCATTTCCTTTCAACAAGAGATCTCTCCCAAGTCGTGACTCGAACCAGCGATCTGGTTAAACATAAATATAAATATACCTGTGAATAATTGCAACACACAATTAGGTAAACATAAATATAATTATATATAGTTTGAGAACTGAACTCAAGTTCTAGTGTGTAAAACATGAAAAATGTCGGATCCAAGGCTACTATGCATTTATGATTTTTGACGTCATTTTAAGACAAAGATAATTATTACAAATCCACTAATTAGGTTTGTCATTACTTCTTCCTCCACCAGAGTTTGCCATAAACATACACAACAATTTTTTGAAAATGTTGAATAAGGATACTCAGAAGTTTCATATGGATCACGCCATATTAGATTCACATTAGAAACATTTATCAGACACAACATATATGATATAACACATCCATGTTATAAACCTTTCCACTCGTTACCAAGCTTCCTTAATATTAATATTCCTTTAGATATTTTATAGCCATATTTAATTACCATATATTTACTTAACTAATTTACAACCACATTTTATTATATATATATATATATATATTATATGTTTTGTTATTTTATTTGTCACATGACTGCTGACAATGGCTTCCAAGTTTGGTTCTTTAGTCATAAACCTCTCCCCTATTTAGTACAAATAAACATGTATTTAGTAGTTTATTTCATGATAAATGCTTATACATGTTAGCTATGCAAAAACTAACTGTTAAAAATAAATTAAAATTACATTTGTTTACCAGAAAAATGTAACTTATATAGAATATTTTAATGTGACACACCTTTATATTATTGGGCCCAAACTGAAAGTTAAAAGAAAATTTAAGAAAAAAGAGCCCAAAATATTAAGAAAAATAATCTAAACCTAATTTGTCTAGGGCCCACCAGCGTTATTAGACGGGCCTGGAGACAAATGAAATCGTGAAAGCCTGAGTAAGACTAGACAAGAGTGATAAGTATGATCCGTGTTGAGTGTTAACATAAATCAACTAAATCTCTAAGCTTAGATTGATATACCATCTTTGGTTTATTGCTTGTTTAATCTGTTTGTATATTTGTATCAAACAATAAAGACCTTATAAATCATATCCAATTTTGAAATTTAATGCAAAAAATTTATTAAGAACAAAAAAACTGTCGGTAAACCCTAAACCCTACATAGCAGTGTAGCGTCTTCAACTATTGGAGCGTCGGAAGCTTCTCTGTAGATAATGTTTCAAGTTCCTTGAGAGCTTGATCGATTGCGTAGATCACCATCTTCTTTATCTGTTACACGACATTATACAAAAAGAAGCAAAATCGTCAGTTCTGTGAAAGAACACCAAATGAGAATGGTCAGACACTCTCATCAAGCAAGGTTAGACTTTATTAAATGATCATAATAAAAGCCAAACACACAGATTTTATGCAATATATTCTCTATGGGATTATAAGATATTTTTTAATTAGTAAATTTCCATATTTTAGTAGCAATTATTTAGTTAAAAAATAGATATTATATATGTTTTCTATTTTAAGATTGAAATCTTTGTTCATGGTTTTATTTTATTAGTATTTGCTTTAGTTAGCATTGATTGATCACATTCCCCTATCAAAAGTATCAGAACACATCTCAATCCTTGGAAATTCAAGGTTAACCATGGCATAAACAAGATCACTATCAATGCAGAAGAACATGGCGGAACAAAGCGCTATGATTGCAGAGACTGTCGGATCTGAGATTTCGGAGGCTCTAGGCGAACTTGGGGCCTTTGTTTTATAGATTTTTTTTTCTCATACAGAAAAATTTTAAACTCAAGCCCAAAAAAAATGGAAGCCCTAGACAGTTGTTTCACTCTCTTTAACTCAGATACGGTCCTGATTGATAAGGAACTCAGATAAATTCGATCGATTCTTGTCAATTTGACAGTGTTGCATGAAAAGGAGTAAAGATTGGCTTATGTTCATTCGGATCAACCTAAAAATTCTTGCATGAAGATGAAGATGAAGATGACGAGATGTTGGTAGTAGATGATGAATATGAACTGTTAGCCTCAATGAAAGAGATGGAAACAATTAATTTGGTTCCAAACATAAATTTGAATTGTGTTATTCTTCATGTAGGGACAAAGTTGATTAACATGGCAGATTGTGAGAAGCCTTTGGTAGAAGCTTAGGAATGTTTTCAAATTCCTTAAAGAGTACCAACTTATTTATACAATAGTTTCTATGAGATTATTAGAATATTTCTATATTTTTAGTTAGCAAATTTCAATTTTTTTAGCATCAATTATTTAGGAAAACTAGGGATTATTCATAGGTTCATCACTAGTTCTCATTAAGCAAATTTCATTTATTATGTTTATTTTTTTTGTTGTTGTCTATTATATAACTAGTATTACAAATGTTTATTTATGAATATAATAACAATTTTTACTTACGACCAACACATGACACAAACTTTTTTGTCATGCAGTTCTGCATGTATGATATCCCCATGATGCACAAGTTATCTTTGCATAACTCGGATATTCGAAAGATTGTTTTGTAGATACGATATCCTTCAAGATGGACAAACTCTTTCTGCAACACAAGAGCATGACAGACAAAGAGCACGATAGACGATTCTATCCGTGCACATTAGAACTATTTGAAAAACTTTTACATTCTTTTCATCATAAATAGTAAGTTAAGTGGATTTTTTTTCCTTCTAAAAACCAAGAGTCGTCTCGTATCGAGATAACAGATTCGAGACGGCTCTTGGTTTCAGTTCGGTGATTTTGATTTTTGGTTTTGGTTTGTTTGGTTTTGTTCAAATGCCCATCACAATCCAAAAACAACCCTAACCCACTAGCATCAACCATACATGCAAATAGGACCAAACACATACAAACAAACAATAAAGATAAAGAAAGAGATAAATGACTAACCTCAAGTTTGTCCTCTCTAGCCTTATGGTTCTTGGGAAGTTGTCGAAACTCTTCCGTCAGACGAAGACACTCATCTATGTTCTCTGGTGACACAAAGTCAACAGCCACTTTTGTGCATGACTGTCTCATTCACAAAGTCAACTTTTCATTAGTTTTTTTCCACACAAAAAAAAAAGCAGATTATGTGAAGAAGAGAAACCATTTTAAGTTTACCTTTAGATTCCGAACTTGATGAGGACAGCCAGCAGGAATAAACACTGCTTCACCTAGATTTTGCATAAATGTCCATGGTTCTATCCCTATAATTTCAGAGATTTAACATATAATTTATCAAAAATTAACTCTCATAAACATAGTAATATAGAAAATGCAGGTTACATTATTACATACCAAATTCTGCCTTGAGTTTTCTTTTGTGCTCTACGGTTAAATAACATGTTTGGTCATGTATAGGATGATAAACCTGAAAACAAGAAATGTCAACAAAAAAATCATCAGTACTCTGAGAAGTGAATTTGTCAAAGGTTGGTTTTATTGTAGGTGAGTGTTGTTTGTTACCTTTGTAACTGGAGAACAAAAAGTATGTCTAAACTCTTTGAAATGCTTTCTTATATACTCTTCTAACTTAGGAACATCTTCTCTTCTAAATATGTCCCAAAGAGCACTCCCTGTTTCGATATTTTCACTGCTCATAGTCTCTGGAATGTTTAATTCTTCTTCCATTTTGCAACACACTCCAGTTCTCTGTTCTTCAGACTTGTTCTGTTCTTTGTGTTTCTGTTTTAGAGCTTTGACTATAGATATCTGTTCTTGACTTAAGGTTACTTCAGCCGTGTGCGTCAAAATATTCACCTACATAAATTGATAAGTAAGTCTTTGGACCTTTATAACCAAAACCAAGAGCGTAAAAACAAAGCTTTACCGCGTCTGACATATCGCAGTGAAGCTTAGTCACAGAATCACCTCTACCGAGTTCATCTGGAATCCCATAAGCAATGTAAGTTTTTGGACCCAGATCTGGTTTGATAAGTCCTTCAGGAAGCTTTGTTGCAATATTGAGAATCCCAGTTCTAGGATCACTATATTCTTGGAAAGGTAATGCAGATATGAACTCATCACAGTGACGAGGTAAAAGATCTTCAAACTTATCAGAAGGAGGCCAATCCTTTAGCTTCAACATCTCAGGCCATAAGTTTTCATATGATCTTCCTTTGCTATAACCTTTAAAGAAGTCACGAGTATTGATCTCTACCTCACAATTAGCTAAACAATCAATGGCTTTGACTTGAGACATCTTAGAGCTTCCTGTTGAATTCGCATTTTCGCATAAAGCTCGCCACATAACCATTGGTTCCCAGCTTAAACCAGGTGTGTTGTCAAGAGCATTCTTAACAATTACTGGTTCACCTTTTGCCCAGTGCTCTTGAAAATGTTGTAGCTCTTCTTCTTTTAAGACATCAAGAGATTCAGGACAGAAGAGGTAGTTGTCATTTGATCCTGTTCTCGAAGCTGCTTTTCTTGTCATACTGGTCTCCAAAGCAGAAGAACATGTACAGTTCAACACTCTAGAGCTGGTATTGTACGATGCCAAGAAAGTTTTTGCCTTTTGTTCCAAGTCTGATATCCATGTCAGTGATATCATATCCTTAAGCTCCAACATACACTCACCACAACCACCTAGCTCTTTTGGTGCACAAGTAATGCTTCCATTATCAGTGGCACTCCACTTAGCAGAGGAAGTGTTACCTTCTTCGTCCTCGGGAACATAATCACTGGAGCTCGGTTCCACATCATCAAAACCATGCATGTATTGGTATCCTTTATTAACATAATCCAACTTCATTTCAGGGTGGATGCAAAGCGATCCTTCACGAAGTTCTTGACAGCAATTCAAACAAAGTTCATAAGAGCACTTTGGGTTTGGGCAGCTTCTATGCAAGTCAACAATTGAAGTTGCACAGTGATTACTGCAACACAGATGAATATTTCAAGTAAGATCTTCTGAGCAATTAAAAATATCTTAACTTTAAGTGTGACTACTTACCAGAATACACGTTCATCATAGGAGCTTTCTGCCCGATCTATTTTAACTTCACAAGGCAGTAATCCTACAAAAACATATGTTAGCAATAGAAAAAAAAAACACATTTTAGAAACACAAACCATGTCTTAACGACGCAAGATTCATACCTTGAACTTTTGCCTCAAATTCAATCTCTTTCTTCTGGGATTTAGATAACTTGTTTAGAAACGGAAGCATCAATGCAATTAAGTACTGAAGATGATGACGTCTTTCAGAATCCACGAGTTCCCTCTGAGATGTCTGCACAAAATTACCAGTTAACAAAGAAGCAAAATCTTGTGTCTATGAACTCTAGAAACAATCTCATCATACCTTGATTAAACCATTCAAATGTAAGCATTTGCTGCAATTACAATTTTTGCGGCAGACAGGACATTTAGCCATGACATCATCCTCAGATAAATGTGAATACCTTCAACCAACCAGAGATTAAAGTAAGGATCTTTTATTACAATACACAGAGAGATATTAAAAGTACAGACAGAAACTAACCATTTTCTTATACATTGACGACAATACATAGTCTCTTTACATTCACTGCAAGTGATAAGTGTTATCCTTCCCCCTTTCAAGCACTGATGACAACTCACATGGTCTTTTTTAGACTCCTGCCAATACAAAAACATTGGATACATTTCAGTAATCAGTACAGTAACAGATTCACATTTCCAAGTTTGATCAGATTCAAAAACACATTACCTTTGAACTAGTTTTCGAGTTTGTGAAGTCATTAGAAATCCTGTTTCTGAGTAGAGGATCTGATACATCTGAAGTTGGCGAATGTGAACTACAAGGAACCTCATCTTTTACAGTTTCTAGATTACTAGAACATAAATTGCGAGTCCTGCTTCGTGATGTTTTCCTGATCTTAAAAATCAATTCTTGTTCAGCTTCCCATGCCATATCTGTTTCAATATCTGCTTTGAGCTGCTCTCTCTTTTTCTCAGAAATCCAATTACCAGTTGCATAATCATCAGTTCCAAAATATTCCCATGAGTTCATCTTAGGCCTAACTACAGCTTCTTCTCTCTGCTTCTTTCGCTTTTCCTCTATGAGCTTCTTAGTCCATTCACGTAATGTGCAGCCATTATCTTCAAAATCAGATGTAGGAATCAGTTCATGTTCGTCTTCACTCTCTACATTCACCATCTTTCTCCTTCTCTTTTGTTTCCTTTTAACCTCTGGGTCATTATCAGCTCTTGAAAGCTTCTGTTTCGAGTTAGAAACTCTCGATCTCTTCCTCTTCCTCTTTCCACACTCTTTTACTTCTTCCTTCATACTACACCTACTCAAGCTTTTTGACTTTACTGCTCTAAGAGTTCTCTTCTTCTTAGTTGTCCAAGAAGATTCTATACTAACACCAACTGAGTCCATTGTTAACTGCAAAAAAATAGTTCAAAATCCAATAATCACTCAGATCAAAGCTGTAATTTCACATGCATGAATCAGATCTATGAATCTAACACGAATTCAATGTATTTGATTATAATCACAAGTAAAACAGAGAGATAGATCTATAAATCGATCACAGATACAACAATTCCTTAAAATTGAGTTTGAAAAACAAAACACGAAACTAACAACGAGAATTTTGAATTGAGAAGATGATCGAAACTAATTTTACCTTGAATGAATTATACAAAACCAATTCGAAGATCTCTCTTAGAAAAAACCTTTGAAACGATGATTCAAAAACCCTAGATTCTAGCTAGAAAATCACTGGACAAGATTTAACAATTTGGATTCTCAGATTATTTTGTTAAGTAAGAAAAAAAGGAAAATTAAATATTTGGGTACAGAAAACAATGTATCTTAACCGTCGAATGATAGATGAGATCATATGATTGACGTGGATCGCAAGCTTTATAAAAGACGCGTGGCAGGTGATTAAAACCCCTACCGATATAATTGCATGCATATCCAAAGGTATTTATTTCACTTTTTAATTTATTCTATGTGCCACGTGGAACATTTGTATTAGCTAAAAGTATTGATTATCAGTCAAATCTTTTTCATAATTCCAAAACAAATAATAAAGTATATTTTATTAAAAGCATTTTTGTATACAATAAATTATTATAAATACTAAAAAAAATCCATGTATATCACTGTGTTTATTTTATATTTTGCTCTTTGAATCTTCTATTCGACAAATTAATTATTTTTATCGTTATTTAATTTTATTATTGTAAATTGTTTTAGCACATATATCATATTGTTCATAGAGTTAATACTCTGGTTCTTATTCTAAAACCAGTTCGAGAAATAAAAAATTTAGTTTTGTTAGGTTTGGTTTAAAAAATTTCGTAATAAAAATTTTCATTTTTTAACAATAATATATTTAAAATATAATTTAGTCAACGGAGTGATACTCATTACTCATAATTTAATAATTTTCAGAGAAGAAAACTTTTATATTAGTTGAATTTTAAGAATATAATAGAAATAATATATTTATCAAAGACAATATCTAATCGTATATTTAGTCAAAACATTTTTGTATATGGGTTTGACTATATCACTCAATTTCATTAGAAACAAAAATATGATTTCATCTAGCAAATATTTATTTCTTATGTTCTTATGTTTTGTTCTTTTTATGTCTCCAAGTACGCGATTATATATTTATACTTTAATAATTTATTTCTATATGATATGTATATATATAAAAATATATGTATAATCGAGTATGTATGTATCTTTATAGATATATTTAAGGATATTTATTGGTTATATAATTTTTAAATTAATTAAAAAATTTAAATAATTTAGTATTATTTAATTATGAGTTTTTAAAACTCTATTAAAATTATGTTATATGGCTTTTGATAGATTTGAAGATTAGTTTACAATTATTTAAAATTATAAGTTATTGGTTAAACATTTTTAAATAGTCACCAAAGTCATGTGTCATTCAAATAAAATAAATTTTATTGTTATGTTTAATTTTAATGTTATTGGTCATTAATTTTTTTTGTTTTTGCTCATATAAATATTTTTAAAGACTTTTTAAAAATTTAACCTATATAAATGATATTTTAAAAAATTCTTCAAAAATTTGTTAAAAAATTTTAAAACTCCTTAAAATTTTCTCAAACTCAACATTATTTATAATTTTAATATGAATTTCTTCTCCTGTCCAAAAAATTAGGTATATGATTAGTAATATCTCTTCAATAAAGTTTACTAATATCTCTTCAATAAAGTTGTCAAGAAAATTAGGTATATAACTACCATTCATTTCTACCAAACATCTTACTAATAAGATTCTTTTACACTTCCAAGACTTGTTGGTAACAATCATTTTCAATCTTGAAGTTTATATAAACTAAGTAACACAACACAAATATTGCAATAACAAAGCTCCAAAATATTTAAAATGCCTCATCCTCCACCTCCTCCAGGACCTCAGCCACCACCTCCTCCAGGACCTCACCCACCACCTCCTCCAGGACCTCATCCACCACCTCCACCTCCTCCAGGACCTCATCACCCACCACCACCATTTCATCTAGGACCTCACCCACCACCTCCTTATGCTCCTCCACCTCCTTATGATCCCTTGTTTCCAAGACCACTTCGTTATATTGCCTTGTTTCCAAGACTGCCTTGGTGGCACCTACGTCAACCACCGTATTAGTGTGGCTATGACAACTTCGTCTAGTTAAATATAAATAATTAAAAATATATGACTATATAAACATCTTATACCTTAAATAAAATCATATGAATGTTACCTTATATTATTATTTCTTCTTTGTAACATAGCTATGTGATATTCTATAAGAGTTGTAATTTATAATTGCACTTTTATATGGTTGTGTACTTGTAATTTTTAATGTTATATTGACAATATATGTTCCGTTCACTTTACAAAATTTATATATAATAGTTAGTTATCACAACAAAAATAAAACATAGTAGAGGATGAACATATTATCAAATAGATTATTTACTTCAAAAATATACTTCTTCCGTATCAAAATATAGAGAGTTTTAAAAAATTTTAGTTTCGTTTTAAAATATAAGAGATTTTTCAAGTTTTTATATAAATTTATTAATTTTTTTATTTACATAGTCAAAAATTACTATCAAAAAACTTATGAGAACTTTTATATTGATAGAAAGAAAAAAATAACTTAATTATAGTTTTCAATTATAATTTTCATGATGGTAAAAACAGTTTTTTTAAAATACGTGTTTTTTTCTAAAATTCTCTATATTTTCAAACATATGACACAAATAATCCATAATTGGATAAAACATCAAACATTTGTTCATCAATCGGACCATGCAACTTATGTTCCTAAATATATCAAGAACCATAGATTATACATATTATAAGTTGTTTTAATGGTTAAAGCATGGTTGAGGAGATATGATACATAGTGAAAGAGTTTCCCAAGACATTGTCTATGAAGTAATTATCTAGTTTAAGAATGTAGTATTCATTAAAATAATTTTGTTGAATTCGATTTGGATTAAGGTACGGATCGATTTCAGATAAAAAATATAGAAAAACTAGTTAAATTTAATTAAATTTTCACAAATATAACTAAAAGTTTTAGAATAATTTAACTATTTATATAGTTAAATTTCGGATTTAATAGATAGTTCAGATTTTGATATCAGTTTTTAAATTTAGGATTCTAACACCAAATCAATTTTGATCAGATCTCTTTCTATTTCTAGTTATTTACATCGTATTCTATACATATATAAGAATTGTTGTATTTTATAACCATTAATTATTCTACCAATATTCAAAATAATAGTGTAAAAAATACAAGATAAATAAACAAATAAAGAGAAAATCCCATAAATATTTAAATTGTATTAGTTATTCATGCTCATTAATCAAAAACTAAACAATTTTTCTAGTCTGCAAAATTGAAATTAAAAGAAACAAAAATATTATCAGAAAGCTTTGGTTTATATAGGTTTAGACTTAAGAGATGTGGATCATCATTGCCAATTCTTGCGGATGTCAAAGGTGTAGTTCATCTCCAAGTAACACTTATTATCATCATCAACAAACTGAAATATATATAACAATAATAACGAAATAAAAAACAAATATTTATAAAAACTTTAATTATTTCATCATGTTACCTTAGTTCTTGCTGAATAGGTTCCTCTAGCAAACATACCAGAAGGTGTCATTTCTTCAGGCATAACATGTTGATAAGGCTCAGCTTGAGGACTAAACGTACCAAGCATTGCTTTTGTACTATCCACTATACTCAAAAATAATATAAAATCACACGTAAAAAATATAACATTTCGAACAAAACAACAAAGAAACAAAGTGAAAATGTTATTATTACACGTACCTTTAACACCTGTTTTCCAGACAGTATTGTTATAACGAAGTCCCGAGACGATATTGTTTGTGACACGAAAGTTAAAGACAAGTGTGTAATTGGAACCTTCTTTTATAGTAAACCAAGGACCTTTAGGGTTTGGTAAGCCATCATCAGGTATATTTAATACCATCTCTTCTCTGTCTGGTGATCTTATTGTCAAGTCTAGTATCTTCACTACTGGATCCGGTGTCTCTATACATACATTTCATTTCATTTGTATGTTATATAACATTTTACGTAATGCATGTTGTGTCCGTTTCTACTAACATGCATGCATGAATCGTTTTAATACTTAGTGTTAATCATTATTCTTAATGGGATTTAAAACAATGTTTTATATATGTAATGTAGCATTGGACTATAGAGTATAATTAAACCGGGTTCTTAATTTTGGTTACCTCCAACATCTTCCAAATCCACGACGCCAAGTAGTTGTTCTTTCCATCTTCTCAAGCTTTCATCATCCTATCAATTTTTTTTCCGAAAAATATCAAAATATAACACTTAAGAAATTAAACAAAAAATTAGAATGTTATAATGTTATTCTCGACGAATAACATTTATAAAAATATTGAAGTTTACCAAGATTATTCATTCGTATCACTAATATTCCCACCATTATATATTTATTTTATTTTTGTAGTTCAATAATTTAATATAAAAACTAAAGAAAAATACTTTGCTATTCTCGACGTATAACATCTATAAAAAATTAAACTTTACCAAATTTATACATTCGTAATACTAATATTCCCACCATTATATATAGTTCACAAATTTATATTTTGTTTTTATATTTTAATAATTTAATATAAAAATTATAGAAAAATACCTTGCTATTCTCGACGTATAACATCTATATAAATTTTGAAGCTAACCAAATTTATGCAGTCATATAACTAATATTCCCACCATTATATATAGTTATATATAATTTTTATTTTATTTTTATAGTTCAATAATTTCATATAAAAATTAAAGAAAAAAAAATACCTTGTCCTTCTCGAGTTGTTCTTTAAGAGCAATCATGGGACCAAGCTCGAGCTTCTTGTCTTCATCATCCTCATCATCTGTCGGACACAAAGAGCCCTCACTGTTTTTTCTGCTTAACCTAATATCTTTCTCTGAAGTTTCCCCTGAAGCTTCTTCTTTTTTATTCTCATCTTCCAAACCCATCTTACCTCAAGCCAACACAAAACAAAAACAAAACCAAAGCTTCTTGTTTGATCTAATAAGATCTTAGACAATGTCAACCGTTGAATTCGAACAACATGCTATGATGGCTATAGAGGAGAAATAGAGAGAGAGAGTCTAGGTCTTCTTTTGTTTATATTTGGAACTTGAAGAAATGGTCATGTGGTGATCCTATTATCTTGTAAAGTATTATTAACAAGAAAGGCTCGTAAGAATATATTTCGTTTGAGTGGGCTCTATGCCTAGTAGTGGCCTTGTGAGATCTGTAGTAAGTGTTACATGCAACTTTTTTGCCACATATACTATTTTTAACCATAGTCAAAACTGATCATATTGAAGATAATTTCAATGGTCCCAAATTGTATAAGTTCATGATAGTATAATAATTCGTTAGGTTTCAACTTATGTGCAAATATTAAAAAGGCATTTATATTGAAAATAGTATATATTTGTCTAAATATATAGTTAATATAAAATAATATATATACATATATATTGATATATCTAATCGAATATTCGCATATAAAATTTTAATATTTGATATTTGTTTATTTTTAACAAATACTAACTTTTACTATTTAATTTTCTTCATAAATTTATGAATATTCAAGTTTTTCGAATCAAATCGAAACAAATATCGAATTGAACCGAATATAACGAATATTTTGCCCAGTCCTACTGTATATAACGTAAGAATTCAAAATCATATCATCAACATTTGTGCATGTGCATGCATTTGGGTATATCAATGAATGTATTATAAAGTTATATATATTAATTAGTTTTTTTAGAGACCCTTTTAGTTGTCAACTTTTTTCATCTAATTTACCATACAAATTTTGTAATTGAACTATTTGTTCCATGTTAACCATATCGATGACATAGTTTGGTTCACTTAACCGAAATTCTTTGGATTTACATCTTAAACCTTATATCAAAATAGCTATTAAATTAGCGTAGCTAGTTTTTAGTTTTGATAGGTAGATCATATAATAAAAATATAACCAAAAATTATATGAACTTATTATGAGATCAAACTTAACATGGGGATGATCAATGAATAATTGACATGTGGCACATCTTTGATCGTTGTCGTGATTGGTGATTAAAAGTGATGGCTAAGAATTAAACTGATTATTAGAATTTAAGACACATTTTATACTTTAAACATGGATAATTCTTTTAAATATCATTAAATTTATTTTTCATTCTATAAATATCATTAAAATTAATTTAAGATAAAATTACTATTTATTAATTCAATAATATTAAAAACTAGATTTTATTTTCAGTCTTAAACAATAAATACTAAACTCAAATATTATATATTAAACTCTAACCTTAAATACTGAATTCTAATATCTAAATCAAAATTATAAATTCTAAACAATAAATAATAAACCCAAATAATAAATACTAAACCCTAACCATAAATACTAAATTCTAACCCCTAAATAATAAATACTAAACTCAAACATTAGATATTAAAGCTTAATATTAAATAAATAAATAAATATTTTTTATAAAAAATATATTTTTAATAAAAATATATTTTAATTAAAAATGATATTTGTATCTAATTAAAAAATTAATGTATTTTTATCTAATAAACTACATAGTGTTAAAGAGAATTATTCTTACTTTATATTTTGTGAAATATGTATAATAAACATGTAACTAATTTGTGATAAACAAAACACCTATCAACTACACGAAATAATTTGATCTAGCAACTTATTTATATATACCTCATCAAGTGATTTGTTTTGTTGTGTTGTTTTTTTCTTAACAATAAATTCCTAAATGAAGTATTTGATATTTTAATTTTACTCCATTTTTAGAAAAATAAACTAGTAGGACCCATAATTATGGGGCCATCTTAGCCGTCCAATTCTTTTTTCTTTAATAAGCTTTTAAGCTGGCCTACCTTTACAGATGGTGATTACGTGTCCATACTCATCTGTTGTAATAAAAATTAATATCAATTTGGTAATAAAATTCAATAAAAAGAAAGATTGATAAAGAAGTTTAATAAATTGACACTCCAATTTGCAATAGGCGCAGACAATGAGATCCGTTCTTTTAATGTATGAGTCGTGTTCAATTTATAATATATAGTTAGCAAACTATAATTTATATTTAAGTATATATTTTTGCCTTATTTTACATAACATTTATTTTTGCGTTATTGCTTTTGTTTTTTACTTATTTTGTTTTTAACATTTCTTGTTAAATCTACGTGGACTGTTTCACGACAAGTATAGGCCGGTGGGTGGGACCCAATAAAGACAGAAATATGGGACCCATGTGTAATAATAATGACGTGGCGACAAGACTGATTCAATTGTGACGTCTTTGATCTCTGACAAGTGAGTGTGTGCCAGGTAGGATTCTACTTGAAAGTGGACCCACTTACATGGTCAGATTTGCCACGTCAGATCAAATCCTTTCAGTAGTTTCGTGTAGATCTCTCCTCCTACGTTTAATTAACGCTTGATCTTTCTCTAATGGTCTCTTAACAATAAATATATATATATATATATATAATCAAATTTCTATAAATTAATAATGTTTGAACTTTGATATTTTATTAATTTATCATTNAGGAGTTTCTAAAAAATTATTATTTTATTATTTTATCAAATTTTGCTATTTTTACATTTGCATGAGTTTAGGACTGAAATATTCTATTAATTTATAATATTTATAAATATTAATTTAAAAAAATTCTAGTGTATATTATTGGTTTTAGTTTAAGATATTAAAAATCAATATTTACACGCTGAGACTGATAAGAAAAATATTGAAGTAAAATTTCTGAGGAAAAAAATATATAATTATGAATGATTTGAATAATCAGAAATGGCTGCTATAAAACATATGATTTTTAAATTCAAATGCCAAAAGATTCAAAGGGAATATATCCAAAAAATGTCATTATCAACCCAAATTATAATCTCATGTAAATGATTCCATATGTTAACATATTAGGAAAACTCATATAAATGAGTCTAACTTCAATAATATATATAATATAAATTATGAATATAGTGAGGTCAATTCACATGTTTTCATTCATGTACTAGTCACTACTTTATTTATTTATTTTACATTCCATGTGATATCTTATCTGAATCAGTAAATAATTTACTTTGTACAATGTTAAGCAAACACAAAAGTCCAAATACTAAAGTCTATAATGAGGATTCCTTTATAGATTGGTAGATATATAGGGTAATTTTTTAATTTGATACTATACTTTTATCTGGGAAACTTTAAAATATTTACAGTTTATATTATTCAGATTCTATCTCAATTATAAAATAAAACCCTAAATTTTAAACAATCACCTAATATTGAATGAATAATTAAATTTTTCCAACACAGTTCATAATAGTAATAAAAGTAATAAGATATAAAAACATAATGATTCTCGTAAACACAATTATCTGACATTAAAATCTAACCATGTACATTTATTTTCCTTCTGTCTCATTAGGCGTGCATGGTGCATGTATATATGTCTTGTCCTAAATTTAGACTTCGAGTGGTAACTAATGACGGAATTGTTTTAATGCAATTACGTTAGTATTTTACCAATCACAAAATAATATTTTCTCTGTTTCTAGTTTTTAATTTTAAAATTTATTTCAAATTATTTATTGTTTTATATTTTTAATACAGATTTTTAGTAAAAAAAAATATTTTAACCTTATAATTTATTGTATTGATCAATTAAATAAATATATAATAAATTTTAAAGGTTAAAAGAAACAATTTAATTATTTTTTTAATAAGCGTGTGAAAAATCTAAAATTATATATATTGAAACGGTGAAGTATATATTTAGACAAAAAGTAAAAAAAAAATTTACCTAAAAATACAAATAAATGATATACAAGGTTAAAATATTTATATAGGGATTACCTAATCAACCCTAATATTAATCATCATATTAACATAAATAATAGTCGATGAAAAATATATATTTTCTTAAAATAAATCCCTGAAAATATATTCAAATAATATTGTTAATAATATGGATCATCCGGATCCTTATCATATATTTTCTTTTGATGATCAATAGTCTAAAAATAATTTTATTTGTAATTAATATCAGTCTTTCATGATTAATTTAATTTCCTTGCTTAGAAATTAAAATTTAAGTTAATTTCAATACTCTAATGATTTTTTTTCCTTGCAAAACATAACTGTGCATGATGTTTCTTTATCAAACAAATATACAACAAAAGCTTCTTTTCAACTCATTAATTATTATTACAATGGAATAATTATGCTCAATAAGTGAAATTATTTCAGAATATATTATATTATTTTATATGATTCTAAAGTTAAAAATAAAAATATTTGATTAAAAAAGTGATTGTTTCTCCTATAAATTAGCCATCTTCTCGACCAAAACTCTTCACTCTCATAAAAACATCATCTCTCAACCTCACACACAAACATATTCAAATGGCCACCGTCGAGGTATGCAAATATAT
>KE158286.1:23958-37130 GCA_000411055.1 Leavenworthia alabamica
CCTCCGCCAATAACAACTCCTCCGGGGATCCTCCCTCCAATCTCAACTCCTCCAGGACTTCTTCCTCCAATCATTAACCCACCTCCAGTCACAACCCCACCACCATCCTCCGGATATCCACCATACCACGGTGGTCCACCTTCTGGAGGAGGAGGAGGTGGCAGCTCACAACCAACATGTCCAATCAACGCATTGAAGCTTGGAGCTTGTGTAGACGTTTTGGGAGGATTGATACATATAGGACTTGGGAATCCAGTGGAGAATGTATGTTGTCCAGTATTACAAGGTTTACTTGAGTTAGAAGCAGCTGTTTGTCTTTGTACAACCATAAGACTTAAGCTTCTTAACTTAAACATCTTTATTCCTCTTGCACTTCAAGCTCTTGTCACTTGTGGTATCAATCCTCCTCCTGGTTTTGTCTGCCCTCCTCTCACTTGATCAAACAACTCGGCTTTATTTGAAAATGTTCGAACATTAAGGGTCTCGAGGCTTTTGTAATAATCTAAATATGTGGTCTTTTAGCAAGTGTTGTTTAATGTTGTTAGAATTTTTGCATGGGGTTTATTCCAGCTTCTTGCTGTTTTTATCCATTATTTGATTCTATGATCTCTTTTTCTCTATCTCGATCAAGATATATAGGTTTTGATCTATATAAAGGCATGCATGCAGATATGAGACGTGTGTGCATGTAAGTTTATGTGCATGTACGTAAAAAGATTTCAAGAAGAGAACTATACTAAAAACTGCACATAGCTTCGAGTGTTATAAATATATGTATCAAGCATAATATATAGAAATAAGTTAAAACATATTTTGATCTATAGAAGTTGAGTAAGAGGAAAATAATAACAAAGATTAGAAAATTAAATATTTTAGTAAGAAAAAACAAAAATGGTTCACGGGCTAATGAATATTAGCCTGATATTAGGCCCATAAGGCCCATTATCTAGTTTACCGAATCATTCCTAATTGTCTTATAATTTTGTGGTTACTACATCATGAGTATGTGGGCCACATATTTATTATGATAAGGCCAACGAATATTCTCAGTCGTTAGAAATCAAATATCGTAAACATAACATGGCACCATCCTTATCACCAATCAGATCACACCACGTGGCAGTTATCGGTGCTGGAGCCGCCGGTTTAGTAGCGGCACGAGAGTTACGACGGGAAGGTCACTCGGTGGTTGTTTTCGAGAGACAAAAACAAGTTGGAGGAACTTGGATCTACACTGATCATGTTGAGCCTGATCCGTTAAGCATCAACCCGACCCGATCAGTTGTTCACTCAAGCGTCTATGAATATCTCCGAACTAACCTTCCTCGTGAGTGTATGGGATACAGAGACTTCCCGTTTATTATCCGAGCTGGTGTTTCTGAATCCAGAGATCCGAGGAGGTTTCCGAGTCATAGAGAAGTTTTGAAGTATCTCCAAGATTTCGCTAAGGAGTTTGCAATTGAAGAGATGATTCGGTTTGAAACAGCGGTTGTGAAGGTTTCTCCGGCGGTGGGGAAATGGAGAATTGAATCAACAGAGAAAGAGATGAAAATTCATCGTGATGAGATTTACGATGCTGTTGTTGTTTGTAATGGACATTATATTGAACCTCGTCTCGCTGAAATTCCTGGTAAAATCTCCATTGATGCTCTTTTTACAAAATTTTGATGAGCTTCCTGATAATTTTGATTGTGATTTAAACTTATTTGATCTTCAATTTGGCGTGTTAAGATGAATCTAAAACTTGAATGAGAATTGTGATTGTGTTTCCTGGAAACTTTTAGGGATCAGTTCTTGGCCAGGGAAAGAGATGCATAGCCATAATTATCGTGTTCCTGAACCATTCAAAGATCAGGTAAGCTTCTTAAATATGAAGATGAATCACTGATTTGAAGATTGTGATTAACATTGATTGATTAGGTTGTTGTGCTTATTGGGAACTCTGCAAGTGCTGATGATATAAGTAGAGACATTGCTAAATTTGCCAAAGAGGTTCATGTGGCTTGTAGATCAAACACAGCTGATACTTATATCAAACAAACCAGTTACACTAATCTATGGATGCATTCAATGGTTAGTTACACTAATCTAAGCTTCTACTTCGTTTTGATCAGTAGGAGAAGAAACAGTTTTTAGTTATGTTTTCTTGAATCTCACGCAGATAGAGCGAGTCCACGACGATGGTTCAGTGGTTTTTCAGAACGGGAAAACGATTTTAGTTGATGTAATTATGCATTGTACTGGGTATAAGTATCACTTCCCATTTCTTGAAACCAATGGAAGTGTTGATGTAGATGATAACCGTGTTGGTCCATTGTATAAAGACATCTTCCCTCCAGCATTTGCACCGTGGCTCTCCTTTATCGGGATACCATGGAAGGTACACACACAACTTCTCTTAATCAGTTTCACATGTTTCCTTCAACTTTTTAATCAGTAAACAAATATAATTTCAGGTTGTACCGTTTCCTATGTTTGAGCTTCAAAGCAAATGGATCGCAGGTGTTTTGTCGGGTCGGATCCTGATTCCTTCCAAAGAAGAAATGCTAATGGAAATAAAAAACTTATACTCCACACTTGAAACACAAGGGATTGCAAAGCGGTTTACTCACCGTATGGGTATTACTCAGGTATGTTTCCGCTAACCCAATAACCCGAACCGAAAATTCTACATAAACTCTTAATGTTGTTGTTGTTTAATAGTTTGAGTACAATGATTGGTTGGCTTCACAATGTGGGTGTTTAAGAACAGAAGAATGGAGGAAAGAGATGTATTTAACGACTGGTTTGAGAAAGAAAACTCAACCAGAGACGTATAGAGATGAATGGGATGATCATCACTTAGTTTCTCAAGCTCATGAAGACTTCTCTTTGTACGTATAAAACCATAATTTTTTTTTACTAAAGCTGTTAATGCCAATACAATCATTGCTTGTACAACAACTTCGTATTCTTGTCCAAGGTTAGCAATTCTAAGTTTAATTTCTATAAATAACATTAAAATTATTTAAAACAAAATTACCATTTAATAATTTAATTAAATTAAAAATTAAATTATATTTTAGAAAAATTACATAAACCCAAATAATAAACACTAAATCTAACCCAAACAATAAAAAACTGTACTCAACCACTAAATACTCAACCCTAACATTAAATTAAAAATATTATTTTAATAAAAATTTTTATTCATGTCTAGTTAAAGAAAATAATGTAATTTTATCTCATAAACTATAAATGATGATATTAAAAAAAATTATTCTAAATTTTAAATGAATTTTTTATATTTATTTTAAATGAATTTTCTGACATATAAAAAAATAATGTATATATATATGGGTGGATACAAGTCTAGTTTAATTATAATTAACTAACAAGTAGGTGTGAACAATATACACTTATTTTTTTTACGTGGACCCATTAATATGTTTGTAATAATTGTAATTGTATAAATAATTGTATAAATAATTGAACAGTGTTCCCAAGTACATAAAAGACAGTAATGCAAACTGTATGTCAACGCCTTTGGAATTGTTTAAGCAAAACAAAATATCTTGCTTTTGATTCTTGTGGACGACTTAGAAAGTCTTTGTCAGATTTTCTTTGGTTTGATCAAATCAGTAAATTCAAATTTCAGATCCTTGATAATGGGGATCTCTCTCTCAATACCTTTGGATAATTCGGTGGATAAAGTGTCTCAGTGGTTAGAAAAGGTAGGAGGTTATACTCACAATCTTGAGAAGAATCTCATAGCTTTGAAGACAGCCATGGAAGATCTCAAGGCTAAGCGGGATGATTTATCAAGGAGGCTCAAAAGAGACGAGGAAAGAGGTTGTCAAAGACTTGCCAAAGTTGAGGTATGGCTTGGTAGAGTTGAGGATGTTGAAAAAGAAGTTATTGACATTCTTAGTGCTAAAGATGTTGAACTTCAAAGATTGTGTCTTTGTGGGTTTTGCTCTAAGAGATTATTACCGAGTTGTTTTTACGGGAAAAGTGTTTTCTTGACGTTGAGGGAGGTTGAGAAACTAAAAAGTGAAGATTTCGATATTGTTTCAGATAAAGTTCCAACACAGGAGATGGGGGAAATACAACTTCAACTGACAATTATTGGTCAAGAAACAATGCTCGAGAAAGCATGGCAACATCTCATGGAAGACGAAGTTGGTATTATGGGTATGTAAGGGATGGGAGGTGTAGGGAAGACCACACTTCTCACACAGGTCTACAATAAGTTTAGTAATGATAATTGTGGATTTGATTTTGTGATTTGGGTTGTGGTGTCTCAAACCTTAGATGTGGAGAAGATTCAAAATGAAATCGCTGAGAAAGTTTGTTTAGATGGAGAGGAGTGGAACCTAAAAGATACAACTCAAAAGGCAAATATTTTATTCAATTACTTAAAGAAAAAGAGATTTGTGTTGTTTTTAGATGACTTATGGGAGAAGGTGGATTTAGTTCAGATTGGAGTTCCGTTTCCAACAAGTGTTAACAAATGCAGAGTGGTGTTCACCACTCGTTCTCGGGATGTATGTGCACGCATGAAGGCCGAAAAAATAATGGACGTCCAATGTCTAGAGGACAATGAGGCATTTGATTTATTCCAAAAGAATGTTGGACAAGTAACACTGGAAAGCGATCCAGGGATCCCCGATCTTGCAAGAATAGTTGCTAAAAAATGTTATGGTCTACCATTGGCGCTCAATGTCATAGGCGAGACCATGTCATCCAAAAAGACAATAGAAGAATGGAAGCATGCAATAGATGTTTTAAATTCATACGCTGCAGAATTTTCTGGCATGGAAGATAAAATTCTTCCGCTTTTGAAGTTTAGTTACGATGATCTTAAGGGAGAGCATGTCAAACTCTGTTTGCTATACTGCGCTTTATTTCCAGAAGATGCTAAAATTAATAAAGAAACATTGATAGACTATTGGATATGCGAAGGCATTATAGATGGAAGTGAAGGTATTGAAAAGGCTGAAAACGAAGGTTATGACATCATTGGTAGTCTTGTATGTCAGTCATTGTTGATGGATTCAGGTGTTAAGCATGGAAAAGATGTTGTGTCTATGCATGATGTTGTTCGTGAAATGGCATTGTGGATTGTATCTGATATGGGACAACAGAAAGAAGCTTTCATTGTGCAAGCAGGTGTGAAAATCCCAAAGGTTAAGAACTGGGAAGTTGTGAAAAAGATGTCACTTATGAATAACAAAATTGACCATCTCGCTGACAGTCATGAGTGTCCCGAACTCACAACGTTGCTCTTGCAAGGCGGGCATTTGTCAAAAATCTCGAGTGAATTCTTCAACTTCATGCCAAAGTTAGTTGTTTTGGATCTTTCGCATAATCACTATCTCCGTGAATTACCCAAAGACCTATCAAATCTAGTTTCTTTGCTCTATCTCGACTTGTCAAATACTTATATAGAGAAGTTGTCTAAGGGTGTACTAGAGTTGAAGAAACTAATTCACTTGGATTTGGAGAGTACAACTCAGCTACGTAGTATTGCTGGGATATCAAATCTGCGTAATTTGACAGTTTTGAAATTATATAATTCTCTTTTGAAACTGGATCTCAACACAGTGGATGAGTTGGAAGCCTTGGAGCATTTAGATATTTTAACCATACAATTCAATAGGAAATATTTTAGCTCTCATAGGTTGATGAGTTGTGCACGACTTCTAAAGATCTTCAATGGCAATATGCAAATATATCGAATATCACTTCCAGAAACAATGGACAAGCTTCGCGAATTAATCATTTGGAATTACAACATATCTGAGATAAAGATGGGAATGATATGCAGCTTCTCGAGCCTCATCAAAGTGAGTATACATTACTGTAAAGAGCTGAGGGAATTGACGTTTCTAATGTTCGCTCCAAATCTTAGAGATCTCCTTGTCGACTCTGCATACGACCTAGAAGAAATAATAAACAAAGAGAAAGCATCTGAAGTTGAAAATTCAAGGATTCTTCCTTTTCCAAAGCTGAATGAACTTACGTTAGGTAAACTACCAAAGCTGAAGAGTATCTATTGGAGTCCTCTACCCTTTCCATGTCTAGAGAAAATCGTTGTGAGTGAATGTCCAAATCTGAAAAAGCTTCCACTCGATTCCAACAGTGGAAAGCATGGTGATAATGGTCTCATCATAACATACAAAGAGAAAGAATGGATTGAAAGTGTGAAATGGGAGGATGAAGCTACTAAAACCAGATTCTTATCTTCGTGTGCACAGGTCCTAACATTTCTACTCTTCTCTTATTTAATTTTCAAGGATTATAACTGCTTCCATCTTTAATGCAACTTTCTCTTTCTGTTTGTCTTTGTTTTTCTTCTCTAGGTTTAATAAACTAAGATGATGAGGTCACTTGGGTTTATTACAAATGGAAGTTCTCTTATCTCTCATTGTTTGTTTGCATTATGGGAAAACACTATAACTCTCTCTCTTTCTCTCTATTGCTTTGTGTGAGTTTATTTGCAACAACAATGTTATGATGGAAGTTGTGTTGTTTTATATATCTTGTTTGTTCAATAATTCAGACATGTTTGTATTTCATATCTCAGAATCTCCACCCATAGAAAATATCTACTACATAAGCAATCCATCAGAGTTTAGGATTCTATTTTTCAGATATTAATGCTCTGAGAAATATAAAGACTGATCGATTTTTTGAAATTTTTTATGAATTTCACTATAAATTCAAAGCAACAACACATAGAAACAAAACGTGAAGCTGTTAGCAAACATGTGATAATTGTTAATAGGAGAAGTAATAAGCTTTGCCTTTTATTACCAACATCATTTCTTTCTTTTTCTACATTCCTCTGTTTTAAAACACCTGCATAGTCAAAACAAGACTTAGACTTAGACTCTTAGTTGCATTGAAGAACGCCTAATACTAAGAATGTCAAAACAAGACTTAGACTCTTCTACCTTTGCATATGATATTTTAGACATAACTGAACATGTAGAGTAAACTTCAATCAACGATCTCAAACCAAGGTATTTTGTAAGAAATAATTGAAATCATGAACAGTTAATCTAGCTAGAGCAGACCACAAAATGCGATTTGATTAACAAAGATAGATATTTCACCTCACATGTCGAGAACAAAGAAGATGATGAAGTAATGCTTATTAGCACCATTGATATAGCTGTTGCTGACGATGATGATGACTAAGCAGACTCTGATTGCAAAACAGGGTGGTTTAAACTTCAAACCCTTCTCAATCGGGAGTGTGAGCCGTGAGTGTCCTGAGGGATGTGTGAAGAACCCAGATGCACACCATTTGATGATACTTGAACTGACCACCATTACTCAATGCTTGGTTTCAGCAACTGAGGATTTTCAACTCGAAACAGATTTCACAAGAAAAAACTCTGAACATAACATCATAATGGAGACACAACATTGTTACATCCCCCAGATTTCTTGTCTCCAAGCAAGGTTGGTACATAGCTACAGCTCAACATTTCTTTGATAAGTTCAGCTGATACATTTGTGTCATCATCATCTCTAAGACATAGAGTATAGTCATTTTTCATAAGCCCCTCTTGTTTCATTTTTGTATACAAAGCATCAAATTCACGTTGTAGACCTTTCTTACACAACCCTAACATCATTGTAGTGTATGTTACAACATCAGGCTTTAATCCTTTGATACTGAGACTACAAAATAAACCCCAAGCATCTTCAACCTTACCAATCTTACACATTCCTTGAATGATAATAGTATATGTGACAATATCAAGATCCATTTCCTTCTTTTGCATATCTTCAAATATCACTAATGCTTTCTCTAGCTCCCCGTTATCGCAAAGACCACTTAACAAAATGTTATAAGTCCAAATATCTGGAGAAACACCAAAAGATTTCATCTGACTAAACAACTCTTGAGCTTTATCAACATTACCTGCTTGGAAAAACCCTTGGATAAGGGTATTGTATGTGACTGTATTGCAAACTAATCCTCTTTGAGACATCTCGTCGAACAGTTTCATCGCATCCTCTACTCTCTTCGACTTACAAAACCCATTAATAAGTGTATTGTAACACATAACATCTGGGAAACAACTCTTACTTACCATCAAATCAAACATTTGCTTAGCCTCATCTATGCGATTATGCATACAAAGCCCATTAATCAATGAACTGTAAGTAACAATATCAGGATCAATAACAGACATTCGTATCATCTCCTCGAAAAGCTCTTTAGCTTCCAAAACCTTTCCTGTTTTCACAAACTCATCAAGCAATGCACTATAAGTAATCACATTCGGCGTGATTCTCATCTTAATCATATCACTCAATAACCTAACAGCATTGTTCCATCTACCTGAATTACAAAGTCCCTTTACAAGCGACGTGTAAGTAACAACATTAGGTTTAATCCCTTTGCTTTCAACCTCCTTTAAAAGATTGAGAGCATCATCCACCATTCTTGTTTTACAAAGACTATCAATAATCGAGTTGTAAGCAACAATATCTGCTTTATACCCTATTTTCACCATTGTATCAACCAAAGCTAATGCATCAGAAACCTTATTCATCCGACATAATCCATAAACAAGAGATCCAAGAGTGACTCTATCAGGCTCATAACCAAGTTTCAACATCTTACTAAGAACAGATAAACCAAGAGAGACTTGAAAACAACAACATAAACAATTAATCACAATATTAAATGTATAAATATCATTTCTAATTCCCAAAATCTCCATCTTCTTCCCTAGAGAGATCACAACTTCATACTTCTTCATTTTAACAATAGCACTCAATAATCTATTGAAATCGATAATCGAAGGTAAGGGATGAGACTTGACCATGTCACTGAACAAATCAATCGCATCATTTAAGTTAATCTCACGAAGACGAGTTTTGCTTAATCTATCTCGTAAATCACCATTAACGGTAGAGAAAGCTCGTATCCAGCAACAACAGAAACTGAAATGGAGTAACGAAGGAGAAGAAGCATTTCTAGGTTTAGCATTTTTGAGAAGATTGCGATGAAGTAATCTCTTCGCCGTCATCGCAATCGATCTCTGCATTGTTTTTCAGATTTTGATTTTTGTATGACTGAAGTAAAATGATGTGGATAGTACACTACCAAATCCGGTTTAGTTTCGGTTTAATGTTTCTTCGGTTTAATTGCATCAATTCGAGTGATTAACGAATACTATGTTTTGTTGCCGTGGTCAGTAAAAGTTACCCGAAACACCAGATCCAGAAATTGCGGGTAAAACCAGAATCCAAATAGTAAAAATTATTTTTATTGAATGTCAGATTTTTAAATCAAATTTTTTTAATTTTTAATACTTAAATTTATCAGTAAAATTTAAAATATAATTATATAAATAAATAAGTAAAGAGTAATTCCTTCTAGTACCATCATTTATAGTTTATTGGACAAAATTACATTATTATTTTTAATTAGACATAAATACCATTTTTTCTTAAAATTATAATGTTAAGGTTTAGTATTTAGTGGTTGAGTTTAGTTTTTTATAGTTTGGATTGAGTATTTAGTGGTTGGATTTAGTGTTTAATGTTTGAATTTTATGTAATTTCTCAAAAATATAATCTAATTTTTAATTTAATTAAATTATTAAATGGTAATTTTATCTTAAATCAATTTTAATAGTATTTATGAAAATTAAACTTAAATTGGTGGTATTTTAAAAAAATTGCCCATAATTAAAATATAAAAAATTAGTTGATAAAAATATAATCAAAATTTATTAGATCTAATTATTTTTTATTATTTTTAATACTTCGATATTCGAATTCAAAAAGATATTAATTTTTTAAACTCTATATATTAGAAATTTAGAATCCGATCGTGTTTTATCCAAATCCGATCGTGATAAAACTTAGACAACCTTATAAGTTATTACTACGTACGTATAATTTACACACCAAACATACATAACTAATCTTATAAAAAAAAAAACACATGTTCTTTTATTAATCAGACCGACCCTCAAATTATCTCAGGCACTATAACCTACATTAGACGGATTCAAAGTGTAACGATCCTCACCATAACCACTACATGCAGCAACACAAGCTTCCTCCATCAACTCTTTCGTAACACCGTTATTACAAACGTTCGCAAACGATCGCATATGTTTCATCCCATATTGTGTTAATGAACCACAATGCCTTTCAAATACTCGTACCTAAGGAAATGTTCAAAAAACTTTTAATGTGTAACATAAAATTTGAAAGGAGACAAGAGATGATGATGATGATGTTTTAAGGACTAGGGATCTTTTTTACCATTGATTTAAGACATTCCCAATCGTTGACCAAAGGTAAACCGGGTTCTCTAACCGAGTTAAGAACATTTGTTGTTGGACCAAACAGAAACATGCTTATCAGTTCAATACTTGCATCTAAATGTTTCCTATGCCTTGTTGTCTCGGTTAATTCCTTTAATATATCATACTTCTTCCTTGATCCATCTTCGGATCTTTGATACTATAAAACCAAAAATGGATAATATGGTTCAAGTAAGCCGGTTTAGATAACCGAAAGAATTACACTATAAGAAACAAGAGTTTTAGTGACTAAAAATAGCGATTATATATTTAATCACTAAATTTACCAACTATTTAATAACTAATTTGCGACTAATAACAATTGGTTACTAAATATACGCTAAATAACGATTAAAAACGACTAATAATTAACAGTAATCGTTAAATAATCGCTAATTAACAACTACTTATTACAGACTACATGTTTAATCGCTATTTTGTCGCGACTAAACATGTAATCGCTTTTCTTGTAATGTTAGTTAATAAGCAAAACAGAAAAGTCAAATACCATGTGCCAAAGGAATAGAAGGTCCGCATCGCGTTGGTTCACGGCTCCCATTTGTGACCTAACCGATAACTCGTTAGGCGGGAGATTAACCGTGGCTGGGTCGAATCCTTGGTATAGATAAAGCTTCTCCGACTTAATACTATTGTTACCATACTCCATCACATGCGAGCCAACGGAATAGGTATTGTAGTTTGAAGTCCGCATTTTCACCTATGCATCAAAATAAAAAACATACCACAATATATTTCACATATCAATCAAACCAATCATTAAATAGTAAATGAGTTAAACCGAAATTCTCAAATACCGTTTGGATTTGTTGATTTATGGTCTCTTTCTTTAAATTATGAGTCTCACTATCTTCCATCCACGCGACGCTATATAAATCTCCTAAGCAAGTGATATATTCAGATGGAGGAGACGGATTCATGCCAGGACAATATGTTCCGTAACTACTCTCTTGCGCATTTGAAGCTGTCGTGACGTAAATGTTCAAGTCCTTTGGCATTATACCCTCGAATACACTTCCACTTTCGCAAGCTTCCACATATATAACCATTTCTTTGTATGTTCTAGCGGCATGTTTCTTCTTAAGTGTGCCGATAAAATCCGATGCATATAAGTACGGCGTGTTTGGCATCCCTAAACAACGAAAAAACAAGCAAAGAACACACATGTTAAGTAATGGATTACAAAGCATAACCACTAAGGGTGGGTTTGATGGGTTCGGATGAAGATATAAAAATTGCGGAAACATACAGTTACGATTTTAAACGTTATAAAACGATTTGAACTACTGATTATGATAGCGTTGATCAAATTACCGAGAACTCCGGGGCCACCATGATCGGCGTAGTATATGAAAACATGATCATTAGACTTGCTAGCAATGACCTTACCACTTCCACCTTCAACAGCGTTCTTGTCACCTAACAATACCGCGTAAAAATTCGCAGCAGTAACATCCTTACCAGTATAGTCCTGATAAAAAAAGATATTTCAAAAAAGTAATTAACTAAATAAAAACAAGAAAAAATAAGGAATATAATTAGTGGTTGTAATTAATCTAGGAGAGATGCAAATAAAAGGTCCACATATTAAGTGAGTTCACCACAACAAATGGTCTATGTGGTCTCTATCACTATAATTGTTGGGTAGTGTCTAAGTCACCATCTCTTACACGATGATATAATAAACCAAATAGTAACAATCTTAGGACCATAACAATCTTAGGACCATAGATAAAGAAGACAATATAGTTTACATAAGTTTCTATGTTCTTAACATTGTTACCAAATTTTATATATATATTCTTAAATTTTGCAAAACTGTTCATCCGAAAAATCTTAACCCAAAAATCCGAAGAAAAACCTAAATTTTGAAATTAAAAAATGTCAATTTGATAGTGTGATCCCAAATAAACTGATAAAATCCAAAAAATAATAATTTTATTAGAAAGTTTATATATTTCGGTTTATTTTGAATAAACCGAAAACCAAACCAAATACCGAATAATAAATAATTTATATAGTCCTAATACAAAATCAATTCGGTTTGGATTTCTCAATATTTTTTTTTAAACTGCCAATCTAAAAATATTAATTTAAAAATCTGAAAAAAATCTAAAACTTCGAAATGTATAAATATCAATACGATAGGATTATCTTGAATAAATCAATAAAATCCAAAATTTCAAATAATCATAATTAAAAATTTATATATTTCGGTTTATTTTGAATTAACCAAAAATCAAACCCAAAATCGAATAATAAATAATACATAAATCATCCTAATCCAAAATCACTTCGGTTCGGGTTTTTCGGATTTCTTTATACAAAACGAATTTGCGGAATTAAAACTAAAACAATAAATATATAATTAAGAAGAAAGCTATATAAATCATATTATATAAATATACCTTAGGGACTCCATTATAAACATCATGACCAGCAGGATGATTGATAAGAGTACCAGGATGAGGATTGAGTGGGTGGTTTGCTATATCATCATACATCATAACTATTATATTCTCTTCTTTTAATCCTCCTTTTCTTAGTATTTGATATGCGTGACACACGTCAGCCTTTTACACAAAAAGCAATAAACACTTTTTTAATATATAGTTTATAGAAGTGAATAATACTATTTAAAAAAAATTAAAATAGTTAGAAATTTACGAAACAAATCAGATATTAAAAATAAAATAAATATTAAATATTAGAAATTTATTTATGAATATTTGATTGATATATCTATATATATTTATTTATTTATATAAAAATTAAATATATTATTCTATATTGATTTTATATATATATATGAGAATTATAAAATTTTAT
>KE158286.1:37360-48259 GCA_000411055.1 Leavenworthia alabamica
AATTTTTATTTTTAAATTGAATTTTATAGTTCTTTTTAAATTAAAATGAAGAGAATTAAATATTCGTAAATAATTTAAATTTACTATTCGAATTAGCAAATATTCTGAATATTCAATTATTTTAAAGCTAATACTCAAACATTTTTTCGTACCTACCCCTAAAAGTTTTAGTATATAGTTTTAATATATAAAAATATATAAGATTATATATAAATATATGTGTGTATGTATAGGTTGTACCTGGTGTCTATAGTTTCCAAAACCAGATGAACCAGCGACAAGAACAGCCCATCTTGTACCAGTACTGTCCTCGTCTTGATCAGTTGGCATAAGAATCTTTGGCTCGAAGCGACCACGTGACTCGGCATGAACCAGGAGAAGTAATAGAAGTAGAAGAGCTGGTCTGAAATAACAAGACTTAGCCATAGTAGCTAGGCAGAGAGAGCTTAAGAGAAAGAAGAAGAGAGACAGAGATGCTTTTTGAATGACTAAAGGAGTTTATAAAGCAGATGATAGTTTATAAAGCTAAAGCTAATGGTGTAAATAACTAAATAAACAAATAAAAAGTTATAATATTATAATAATACTTGCTAGCCTCATTAAAAGCCATCCAATTAAAAAAATATAGCACTTAACTTTTATATATTTTCTAAAATATACTTTTTCATTTTTAAAACTTTGATGTTTATAAGTTTTTTTTTGTTTTTTTTTGTTTTAATTTATTTTTTATTAATAAATTATAATGTAATAATTAAAAATAATAAATAATTATTGACTAATAATTATACTTAAATTTATAATTATTATTTTTAATACATTTACATTCTTCTAAAAATTATTCCTTTAAGAACAGAAAAAATAGCACATAACAAGTCAAATTTAAATGTCTTTTTATATAATAAATATAAATATCTATCTTTTTCGAATGTGGACAAAAAAAATATAAATATCTAAACAATTATAAAGAAAACTAAAGCCCAAAAATTCTTAACAAGATTTTGTAAGCCGTTCAATTGAATTTATTTATTGCATTTTATAAAAATTAATTGAGGTTTCATTACATAAAACATCAAAATAGGAATTAAACTGATTGTGATGTGAACAAATCGAATATTATATAGGATCTCACAAAATCAACGGCTACAGACTCACTGGTCTTCTTACTACACATAACGAAGAACATGCAATTTATGGTTAAGAACTTAAGACACGTATACTTATCTGGGACCCACAACGATGCTTTTTTAACGCGTCATTTTTTTGTAGTCGGCAACATTTACTTTTCAAGTAATTTACAAACATTATATTATAATAAAGTTTAATGAGCTAATTTAACTATAGCATCTATTTAAGAAATAAGAGTTTTAGAAACGTAACCAAACTTAATGTAGTGTAATGTACTGAGTATTCGTCTAAGCATATCAAATACAACTAAAATTCGATAGGTTCGAATATATCCTCAATGAAATATTTTTCGGTTTCGAATTTGGATTTCGGTTTTTCGGTTCATATGAAATAAAACGAATTATACAAGAATTTTTTAATATTTTTATTTTTCGGTTCGGTTTTTAAAGGATTTTTTTGGATTCGGTTTTTCGGATTTTTTCTTTGATTTTCGGATTTTTTTTCGGATTTTCGGATTTCGGATTTGGTTTTTCGGATTCAGTTTTGATTTCGGATAATTTTTTTTTACAAAAACGAATCCAAATCTGAAAAATCAGAACCGAAACTAAACCGAATTAAATTAAATTCTGTTCGAATTTTGATATGTTTTATTTCGGATAACCGAAAACCAAAAAATCCGAACCGAATCCGAATGCCAATACCTATCAATCACCATTTGTTATTTTGTATTATTACAAATAGAAATACAAACAAAAATGTAATTTCAATATTAAAGTCTATATGAAACCTTAATAAAGGTTAAAAAAACCTAGTTTTCAATACATAGCTCTCCATGAATACCATTTAAGTTTAAACTGAAACACAAGTGGAGGAACACCAAGAACACCTCTTTGAATCCTTGGATCAAACACATCAAATTCTACTTTCCTTAACGAATCCAAAAGAACTTGAACCGGTACAGAATGAAGCAGAACCGGTTTAGCTTCATTAGGAACCTTTTCCACAAGTTCACGTGCTTTCAAAAGATGTGCATTAGCAACTGAAGCAATCTCAAAGACAACATTGCTAAGTCCTTCTCTTGAATCATTACTCAGAAGAATCTCTGATCTACCGCCTTGTTTCACAAGTAAGCCGTGCTTCTCAGCGAGTTTCGAAGGGATATAACTCTGGTGACGGTTTCTTGTACAATGATAAGGTAATGACTTAAGTAACAAGACAAGACCACTTGCTTTACCAATATGTGAAGCTGCATGATCAGCTGATGTTGAGCTGATCCCACCTGCTTGGAGTGTATTGTATAGAAGTGTAGAAACCGTATCTTCTGCGTATTTCTCGAGCTCTTCGATACTCTCTGGTATATCATCCACTTCTCTTTGAGCATCTATGATTCTAGCTTCAATAGAGCGTTTAAGCCAAGGTTTACTGATGTTATGTTCTGATATAGCCCAAGATAGAGCTTGTGCAGCTGGATGGTTTATAGGTTTATTGTTGTAAAGTTTATCAATTGCTTCTTGCCACCAAAGTAAACGCATTAAACCGATTTTGGGATCAGATGCAACATCCATAGCTCTTGAGGTTTCTACATTGAAAGCTCGGAGAGCAAATGCAGCTTTACGCATCTCAGTTGGAAGTTCAAGGAGACAAAGGTAGTGATGATAGTCATAGTTACGTACTTGTTGTACACAATATGAGAATGCTGAACGCAAACTCTTTGAACCTACTCCATTCATTAGATTAGCTCAAAGTTTGATTCTTCCTCTTCTTCTACAACTATATATAAACACACAAACAAAGATAAGTTCATATCAATCTAAGAATACACTTTCAAACTCATTCAGGAATTAACACAAACACCTGGTGGGCAAAACATTGGCATTTGTATTTTAACATACAAAAATTGGAACTTTTAAACGTATAAATACTTTCAAACAGAATCAGAGAAAACCAATAAAAATAGATGAACAACAAAGTGAGATCATAAGAACTATACAGAAACATTTCATTCAATTGTGAGATTTGTAAATAAAAATTGAGGAAAAAACTTACCCACACTTGAGGAGCACTAAGATTTGGATTTCCAGATCAGAAGAAGTGAATTCAAACACCCAATTCCAAATTATTGATCTTTTAACTCGAACATTGAAATCGAACACTGAACAATCGGTGCCGGAGAAGAAGCGTTGTTGGGTCAATAACTCATCAATATAAACTAAACCACGACGTTTCACAATATAAACCATAAAAACGACGACGTTTCATATTATGAACCTGAAAACGACGACGTTTCATAATATAAACTTAAAACGACGACTCGTAAGCCGTTGTATGCTAATATAGCTTTGTAAAGAAGAGCCAAGATTATATCAGAGTAAGTTGAAGCTTGGACCGTCAGATTGAAGTTTGTTAAAGATGGACGGTTCAGATGGGAACGCTGGAGTATTTAAATATCAGCCGTCAGATGATCTAGAGATGAACGATCATGATTAAAACTGAGTTTATGATATAAACCCCTTCGAAGAAACAGAGCTTTTTCACTCTCTAGCTTGGATTTTTCATTGAACTCGTGTATATCTTGGATTCGTGATTCAATTCTTTATATAGATAGAATCGTTTCTGGTTTATTGGATTTGTGATTTGATTGAAGATTAGTTTTACTGTAACATTCAACAATGGCGGACGAAGCAGAAGCTAAAGGAAACGCAGCTTTCTTCTCCGGTGACTTCAATGCCGCCATTAATCACTTCAGCAACGCAATCAATCTAGCTCCAACCAATCACATTTTGTTCTCAAACCGTTCCACTGCTTACGCGTCGCTTCACCATTACGATGAAGCTCTTAAAGACGCAAAGAAGACTGTTGAACTTAAACCAGATTGGGGAATAGGTTATAACCATCTAGGTAATGCTTACTTAGGTTTAAATCAGTTCAAAGAAGCAGTAGTAGCGTATACAAAAGGACTTGAGTTCGATCCAAGTTTGAAATCAGGTTTAGCGAATGCAATAGCTTCTGCCTCCTCTGAGCCGAATCCGCTTGGTGATACTTTTCAAGGACCGGAGATGTGGGCGAAATTGACGGCGGATTCTTCAACGAGGTTGTTATTGAAACAACCTGATTTTGTTAATATGATGGAAGAGATTCAGAGAAACCCTAGCAATCTCAATCTTTATTTGAAAGATCAGAGAGTAATGCAAGCTCTTGGAGTTTTGTTGAATGTTCAGTTAAGAACACAGAAAGCAGGTGATAAAGTTGAGGTTGGTGAGAAGGAGATGGCTGTGCCTGAGGTTGAGAAAAAACTAGAGCCAGAGCCAGAGCCTGTGCCTGAGGTTGAGAAGAAACTAGAGCCAGAGTCAGAGCCTGTTCCTGAGGTTGAGAAGAAACTAGAGCCAGAGCCAGATCCTGTGGCTGTGTCTGTGCCAGATTTTTGTGAATTAAAGGAGAAGAAGGATAGAAAGCTTAATGCTAAGAAGGTGAACGAGAAGGGTAATGTTGCTTTTAATAAGAAGGATTTTAATACTGCAATTAAGCATTACTCAACTGCTATAGAGATTGATGATGAATATATCTTATATCTCATTAATCGTGCTGATGTTCATCTGGAGATAGGAAAGGTATGATTTATAATTTTATCTTCATGAGTTTGTGTGGTGATTAATCTTTAAACGTGATTGTGTTTGATTCAGTATGATGAATGTATCAAGGATTGTGATAAGGCAATTGAAAGAGGTAGAGAGGTTAGATCAGATTATAAAGTAATAGCTAAAGCTTTAAGTAAGAAAGGAAATGCTTTGGAGAGGATGGTTAAATGCTCAAAAGATTATGAAACTGTGGTTGAGAATTACCAGAAAGCTCTTACTCTGCATCATCACCCATACACATTGTTGAAACTGAATTTGGCAGAGAGAGCAAAGAAAGAGTTAGAGCAGCAAGAGTATATTGATCCTAGTATTGGTGATGTGGAGCGTACGAAAGGTATCTTCTTTACATGGACTCAGTAAAGGACATTGAACTAACATTGTTGTCATATAGGTAATGAGCTTTTCGATGAACAAAAGTATTCTGATGCTGTGAGACATTACACTGAAGCAATCAAAAGGAATCCGAAAGACCGAATAGTAAGGCTAATGTGATTCAGTGTTGTCCACACAAAGAGTTTATGTTTAGTATTTGAATATTTTGTAGGCTTATAGCAACAGAGCTGCATGTTACACTAAACTAGGGGCAATGCATGAAGGATTAAAGGATGCAGAGAAATGTATCGAGCTCAACCCAACATTCTTTAAAGGATACAGCAGAAAAGGTGTACTCCAATTCTTACTGAAGGAGTATGACGAGGCAATGGAAACGTACGAGGAGGGTCTTATACGTGATCCTCATAACCAGGAACTTCTTGATGGTGCTATAAGGTAAAGTAGTACTCAGTTTGTTATCTATGCATCTGTAACATGTTTAAAACCTGATTCTGCAGATGTCTTGAACGGATCAACAATAGCGACCTTACTGAAGAGGAGTTAAAAGAAAGACGGGTTAGATTCTAACTAGTCATATGAAAGTGTTCTTAGTTCTTTTAGGTTACTGAAATTGAGATTTTGCTCTTTCTTGTTAAAGGATAAGGCAATGCAAGACCCTGAAATCCAAAACATACTTGCAGATCCTGTAATGGAACAGGTAAAAACCTCTATGTTTATATCAGTTTTCTCAGATCATTGAGTTATCTCATGTCTTTATTTGAATAGGTACTGTCTGATCTCGAGGAGAGTCCAGCAGCAGCACAAGGACACATGCAGAACCCAGTGATCATGAACAAAATCAAAAAGCTTATCAGCTCAGGAATTTTCAGGTGAAACAAAACCCAAAAGACAAGTCATTGTTTTTGTTTCAGAAACTTGTCGTATATTCATTTTTCTTGAGTCATTTGTTTTAAGACGAGAGCAATTTTGTCTTTAACAAATTTGATTCGCTTACATATATCTGTTGTATAAGCCAAACAAAACCACAAGTTTTCAAACAAACAAAAAAAATAAGTCTAAGCAGCAACTTCTTGATCCTTAGATGAAAGCTGATTCTGAATATGTTGAGGAACAACATCGAACTTAGCCAATTGCATCGTGTAAGAAGCTCGACCTTTTGTCATCCCTCTCAATGTACTCACATACTGGAACATCTCTGCTAATGGAACCAATGAATCCACCACCTACAACAACAATAACCAAAGAACAATGCTCAAATCAGATTCATCTTCATCAAAACAATTTCGTTTTTTTCGATCTTACCTTGAGACCACCAGGTTTGTCTCCAAAGCTATTAATCTGTCCTCTTCTTGAATTAAGATCACCAATGACATCTCCAAGATGTTCTTCAGGTGTAACAACTTCAACTCTCATTATAGGTTCAAGCATTCTTGGACTTGCTTTTCTCATTCCTTCACGGAAAGCTCCTCTTGCAGCTAGCTGGAAAGCTAGCACACTCGAGTCGACATCATGGTAAGATCCATCGACTAAACAAGCACGTACATCAACAACTGGGAAACCAGCTAGTACACCGGAGCTCATACATTCTTCAAGTCCTTTCATGACACCAGGAATATACTCTCTTGGTACAGCTCCTCCTTTGATCTCACTCTTGAATTCATATCCTGATCCTGCTTCAAGTGGCTCAAACCGGACTGTGATATCAGCAAACTGACCTTGTCCACCTGATTGCTTCTTGTGTGTGTATTTCACTTCAGCTACTTTGGAGATACTCTCACGGTAGTTTACTTGTGGTGCACCAACGTTAGCCTCAACCTGAAACATGAAAAAGGAATTAGAAACTTGGAAACTTGAGGAAGCTGATTAGATTTGATCGGTTATGTTTTACCTTGAACTCTCTTTTAAGTCTGTCAACGATGATCTCGAGATGAAGTTCTCCCATTCCTTCAATGACAGTTTGATTCATCTCTTCATCACGAGAAAAATGGAAAGACGGGTCTTCTTGAGCGAGCTTAATCAATCCTGTCGCCATTTTATCGATATCTGCTTTTGTTTTCGGCTCAATAGCTACCTTAATGACAGGATCAGGGAAATCCATACGTTCAAGAACAACTGGGTTTTCTGGATCACTCAAGGTTTCACCAGTGATTGTATCTTTAAGACCAGCCAAAGCCACAATGTCACCGGTTAAAGCCACTTTAACATCTTCTCTACTGTTTGCATGCATTTCCAAGAGTCTTCCGATTCTCTCTTTCTTTCCTTTGTTCGCATTCAACACGTAAGAACCAGCCGTGAGTTTCCCTGAGTAAACTCTCACAAATGTAAGAGAACCCACAAAAGGATCACTCATGATCTTGAATGCTAACCCAGCAAATGGCTCGCTATCATCTGGTTTCCGTATAATAGTAACTTCAGGGTTCTCAGGATCTGTTCCATTCATCGGTGGAACTTCAACCGGCGAAGGCAAATAATCAACTACAGCATCAAGCAATGGCTGCACACCTTTATTCTTAAAGGCTGAACCACATAGAATAGGAACAAACTTGCCTGTAATGGTTCCTGTTCTAATCAATCTCTTCACCGTAGCCTCGTCAGGCTCAACTCCTTCTAAATAATTCTCCATGACCTCATCATCCAAATCAACAATCAATTCCATCATCTGTGCCCTATACTCTTGAGCCAATTCGTCAAGATGAGGTGGAATATCTTCGTAACTGAACTTTGCACCAAGCTCTTCTCCTGACCAAACTATAGCTTTCAACCTCACAAGATCAACAACACCTTTAAAAGAATCTTCAGCACCAATTGGTATCTGAAGCACCAATGGTTTAGCACCCAAATTAGTCACAATCATATCCCTAGTCCTGAAAAAATTAGCTCCAAGACGATCCATTTTGTTAACAAAGCAAATCCTAGGTACACCATATTTATCAGCTTGTCTCCATACAGTCTCAGATTGAGGCTCAACACCAGCAACACTATCAAACAAACATATAGCTCCATCAAGAACTCGAAGAGCACGTTCAACTTCAAGAGTGAAATCAACATGTCCAGGTGTATCAATGATGTTGATTCTATGCTTATCCCAAAACGTTGTAGTTGCAGCTGAAGTAATAGTGATACCTCTTTCTTGCTCTTGTTCCATCCAATCCATTGTAGCTGTTCCTTCATGAACTTCACCAATTTTATAGTTTCTTCCTGTATAGTAAAGAATCCTCTCAGTTGTAGTGGTTTTACCAGCGTCTATGTGAGCCATAATACCGATGTTTCTGTAATCTTTAAGTGGTACAGCTCGCTTAGCTTCTCCTAAGAAAACACATACACAAATACACAACGAAGCAATTTAGCAATAAAGTTGAAAGATTAAAGTAATATCAGAACTTAAAATAAGTAAAAACACTTCTCAGAGGCATTTTAACGAACACGTAGAAGGCATGTAAGCAATATCGAAATATCAAAACTTTATGGGAGTTTTGAAGAAATGAGAAACCTTCGGATACAGCGAAGACTGAGAATTGTTTCTTCCTGTGAGAAAACTTGGAAGAACCAAGCCCAATACTAGAAGTACCCAAAAACAGAGGAATTGAAGAAGATGAAGCTCGAGGAGGAAGACCCAAAAACGTAGTACGATGAGATAAAGGAAGAAGAAGAGGTCGTCTTTGAGACCCATTAAGATTAGAAACCAACGAACCAGAACTCGTAATTCTCAGAGCATCTGAAGCCATTTTTTATCAAAAATCGCTTCTTTCTTCTTCGTAATTGGTCACTCTTGTATCTCTCACGTATGGCTTAGGGATAACGAAGTCTTTTGAGCTTAGCGTGGCTTGCTTCTGAACCGTTAGAATTTTTAAAGGTTTTTATTGGGTTAAATGGATAACGAGAACTAGTTTGTGTAATGACCATATAGTTTTGTTATTATATTGTGGATCACATAAATGGCATAAGCTTATTGTTCTTTTTAGTTAAAGAAGTGTGAGGTCTCTATTTATAGGTCGATAAATATATAGAGAATGTACTTGTTTATGAAATAAGTTTTGGTGTGAAGAAGATGGATTGTGTTTCACCTAATTTTCATACTCTAAACCTATAATTAATTACACTAATCCTAAGCGAAACTTAGAAATATTAATTGTTATAATTTCGGACATGGATGACTAGGTATAATCTTGTTGGGTGTAAGGTGTAAACCCATCTGTCCTTAGGCCGATCTAGTTTATAAACCGCGGTCTAATCATCGTTACTGTCTCCTGGGGAACTAGTTGAGCCATGGACCAAACACTTCTAATTAACTAAAAGAACAAAATATGACTAGGTTTCCTTATAGTTAGTTTTGAAGGCATAAGCAAAGTGGATGATTATGGTGTCTCCGAGGCTCCTAGCCCATTACCATTAGCTATGCCCAAAGGAAAGAGTCCAACTAGCTCTTGAACTTTGTCACTAACTTAATGTGTCATGTATTACTGCACATTCGGTTTGTTAGGTTTAAATAGTTCAGTTTTTTTGATTTTTTAGTTTGTTTAGTTTTAAAAAATTTGTTATGAAGTAAAACCGAATAAAATATAAGTTCAGTTTTTGGTTTTTTGGGTAAAATTTTTTTTTTAATTCAATCTGATTAATTCAAATAAACTGATAAACTTAAAAATTCATCTTTCATTTTGGTTTATACATGTTAATTAACACTAAATAATTTGATTAACCGAACCAAAATATTATTTTTTATATTTACCCGATTAACGGAATAAACTAAATATTAACTTAAATCAAACTGATCCGAACCCAAAATTGAACTAAAATTATTCACCTAAAACTAAATAACAAAAGATCGTATTTGATTTATTTTATTTTTATATTACAAAGTTTGGTAATTGTCGTTGACTTGAAACTATTTTCCGTCTTTTTGGGTTGACATTTGTCATTTTCGAGAACAAAAAATTTATTTTTGAATTATTTAATAAGTATAACTTTTGGAAAACAAAAAAAAACAAAAAAAATGGATAGATAAATTTTTTAAAATATAAAAAAATTATAAACATCAATATATCAAACAAGAGAATATAAGAATAGTAAGCTAGAATTTTAAATAAAAATATAGAATATTATATGGAGTAGATATTCAAATTGTTAAAATTTTAGTTTTGCCTTTAATATTTGAGGATTTTTATTTTTGTCAATTAAAATTAAGAGAGGTCACTATCTTATTAATATTCAATTAAAATCGTAAAACTAAAAGTGTATTATCAAATAATATTGGCGACTATAAATTACCTATAAAATGTTTAGTGAATATCTCACCTCTGTATTACAGCTCATGTTAAGATGTGTATAATTGGCTTAATTAATCAAATAGTTAACTCAAAATTATTCGTTAGGTTGTTTTTAATTATTATGTATCAAACATGTGAATTTTGTCATGAATCACTAGAAACAACTCAAGACTTTTGTCTCTAGAGATCTGGACAAATCTTGTTTCCCCAACTTAAATCTCTTCCCTATTTTACGTTTATTATTTCTGTTAATTTATATGTTAACATAATAAAATTATAAAAACCCTAAAACTAAGAAACAAAGAGAGTATTAATTTATACTACAAAGTACAAACTATGTGCCAGAGACTAGAGTTGGCAAAAATAAAAGTTCAGAAGTAGATTTAATTAAACCACACCAATACAAATGTTTACAAGTAGCAAAATATAATTGAAAAATATAAATCTTAACGTGAATCTCAATATTGCATTTAATACGGTTCAACTAGAGCTGTCAAATGAGACAGCCCGCGACCGCCTGGACACCGACCGCCGCCACCCGC